>JARHVA010001541.1:2722500-2970000 GCA_037957365.1 Torreya grandis | reverse complement strand
GAGCACTAGATCTAGTAAAAATTTCCTAAAAAGCTTCAAAATAGTTCAAAATCATAAAAAATAGGCTTCCAAATAGGTCTAAATCACACATTTTAGCTACTCACCAAGGTAACCTCTCCACTGGCCTCAATATGGGCTACCAACAACTCAAACAGGGTCACAACATGTGCTCATCTCCTCAACGTATCTCCTACTCTAGAGCTCCAAATCTCAAACTAGTCAATGCACAAATGAATCAAGAATCAATCCAATTTTCCTATATCAAACAACTTTTTTTTCATTCAAAGCAAAATACCATTTTGACCATAACTTAAACCCTGTAGGTCCATTTTACAAACCATTTTATTCCACATAACCATGATGATAATGCCTTTGATATACATCAAACCTTGATCTCTTATTACATCATTTTCCTACTATGGCACACACACACACACATCTCTATACCTATTTTATACCCAAAGACATACAAATTCATCCTCACTAATAACAACTTATTCAAATTTTATATAGAACTTAGTCCTCACCAATCAAAGCTCATTCAACTTTCAAATAACTCAGTATAAACAATCAATAAACTTCTCAAATCAATTTGAAACTATACCAACCTTGTTCCTAGCATTACGACACTAGTCATCACTTTTGGCTCAACATCCTCTATTATAAATTTCATCCCTCTCCCCAAAAAGGGGGCATCATTCCTACTATTCTTATTATTACACCCACCTAACACACCTATCCACTCTCATAGATGTATACACCATGGTTCTTATACCTACAATAATCAAATTATTAAATTCAGCTCAAATGGGTCAAGATATACAATGATTCAGACTACAAGGGTCACTTAGCAATGGTTTTTACATCTCTAGCAGTTAGAATTATTAGATTCAACTCAGATGGGTCAAGATATATAGTGATTCAGATTACATGGGTCATTCAACATTACTACAAACATTTAGAGGGACATACCTTCATTTTATAGATACATAGATTACTTAGATATACAATGGTCTAGATCATATGGATTCATAGTGACTTCGATATAGATTCAGACCAGTTATCAAATTTGGGGGCATGTACATCACTACATATCTCACACATACAAATTCATATATCATGACATAGTTATAGACTAGATAGCATATTATAGGCATAGTGTGGAGCACATTGTTTTGATCTCTAGTTTTTACACATGGGACATGACACATTAGCTCATTTCACATGTGGTTATATAGATTACTATACTATATAAATACATCACTCATATACTAGATTTAGGGGCATGGCATAGATTTTCATGTTCTTCATCATCTAAGATTATATAGATTAGAATGGCAAGACAAGACATTTTCTTCTTACACATTTACTATAGTTTTTAGATTACACCCATGCATACCTAGGTTGTCACTAGGTTGGACTATATGATCATCTATAGTGGTTGGTCCATAACATCACCTAGAGCTAGAAGTTTGTGTAGGATAGAGGGCAGACATTGGTTTTGGACCTCTAAGCACTTCTTATTTCTACTTTAGATTATTTAGAGTTGGGGCATGAGAAATCTTGCTCTTCATAACATACAATTTCTATACACACATTACAGATTACATGAGTTTATGTGGGACAAAGGGCATACATTGGTTTTGGGTCTCTGAGTATTTCTTATTTCTAGTCATATTTAGTATAGGGGGCATCCATTTTAGGGATTCCTTATTTCTCTAGGCACTATTTAGATTCAGTACAGGGGGAATCCATTTCAAATATTCTTTCTTCCTCCAAACACTATTTAGTTTTCTATCCACTTCCCTATCTATGAAGTTGGACCCTTTTTTTAGAATGTTTTCTCCATGCTGGTAAGTTCAGGTACACATCTTATTTATTTATTTTACTCTAGTACTTCATTTCATTGCATCACTATATTAAAAGGGGGGCAAATGTATAGACCCTAAATTAGTCAAGCAACCACAAATATCATGTCTTTTCATAGTCCTTTCATAAGAGACTATGACTGGAGAATATGATCTTTTTACACATTTAGGTAAGTCTTTTGTTTTATCTATTTGGGTCTTGTTCTAAGCTTGAGTCATATTTTTACCCATTCCCAATCACCCCAAGCCTTTCAAATGATCATTCCACCTCAACCAGGTTAGGGTTTCCATGCTTTTTCTATCCCCCTTGGTCCCCAGCCTATAGGATAGGAACGCTGGGATTGGAATACAACACTGGAACATAGGGTGTCTAATTATAGTGCTCTTTTCCAAAGTCAAATTGAGTTCTAACAGTCAGTTTCTTATGCAAGATGAGTCTTACCCTTTTCTTTACTTCATTCCTAAGTTTTTCAAAGTTGACCAAATTCAAAAAAAGCTCCCAAATTCAAAATAATGAGTTTCTTATATAAAGGAATACACAAGGAATTTTATATCTAGCACTTACTACTTTGACACATTAGACATAATAAAATTAGTCAATATTATAACTCATCTTCTTTGCATCACACATACAATTGCATGCTTGATCAAGGAAGGGCCTAGGTGAAAGTCATTCTTGCATTTATAATGCATGTTGATTATGTATGTTCCCTAAAGGATAACTATATTTGATTTGAGACCTTAGCTTGAGGGTTAACATAGGTAGTGGTTAAGATAACAAGGGTTCTAGATCATGTGATCATTCTTCCCCTAACTTAGTTTCCACCCTTTTACTTTTGATGTATTCATTATTTACATGTCTGTAGATTGATACAGGTATTGAAGACTAAAATGAACCTATAACAAGCTATGTTAGCTTTTATCCCATGAAATTTGGTACACAAGCTCACACTAACCTATAGACAAAACCCAAAAATCTTAGATCTTGAGTACAACAATGCCAGGGAGGTACTATAACATCAGACACTAGGGTGTCTTATTTTGGTGCTCCTATCTAATAAAAAAATGAAAGCTAAGTTTATATTTTTGATAGTGTCTCAGTCATACTTTTCAATTACCAGCTCTAGAATCATTCATTTTAGCTCGATTTAAGATAAGTTTATTATTCATACTCTTGTAAAATTAATTTTTAAAAATCTATATATTTTACAATTAAACTAAATTATTCTTGTTATTCTAGACCCTTATTATTTAGGATATAAACACTAGATTCTCAAAAATAATGAATCATCTCTCAACCCTTCCATGTTTGATGTAAGTGATTCTAGCCTAGCAGGTCATATGAAGTATTTTTAAGTGTATAGATATATTCTTAAGTGTACAATGAAACCTTAGTATCTAAAACTGATCTATGGTTTCACTTACCTTGGATAGTCTTCATGCATGTCACCTTCATATTGAAATACTAATGTTAGTGCATTCTAATACTCTTAGACTAGTATTGTATGCCTTGTCTCTTTGTGATAGAGTATGATAGTCTTATGGTAAACATCTTGGTGCATCACCCTATAGAATAGGTTTCAATTCATGCAAAATCTAACCCTATTCCCCCATAAAAAAATAGTTAGAATAGGTGAAAGCATTTCAAGACACATTTAGGGAGATAGCCCTTAAATCTAGATATTCATCTCACCTATTGATTACCCACAACTTGTGAGATGTTTCCTTTGTGCCTCTTGGATGAGAAGAGCTAATACATCTCATCAAGGGGTACAAATCTAAGTGACAATATTTTTTGGCATACTTGATGGGACTAAGGTCTAATAGAGTGGTAAGATTGTTGGTGTGTCTTTCCTTTAATCAACTTTTAGAAGTAAGCAATCTAACACCAATGGCAGCTCTGAATGATAACTTATGGTTGTAAGTAGCCCAAGTATATATCATTAAATATTTTGATCAATTTTCATCTCTCAATTAACATATGTTATTGATATGAATAGCTATGGCCAATACCCCTATCATGAACCTCCCTATCAGCCTTGTTATGAACCATATTTTACTCCTCAATAGTCCTATCAAAATGGATATCAATCCTATGCACCATGACATCCATATATCCCTCCATTCCCCCCCCCCCCCATATATACACCATGTCATTAGACAGCCCTATGAGGAAGGATACTAAGATACATATCAAGAAATGCCTTCCTACCAATCCTAATATGAGTCCTACCAGCCATACCATGATGCCTATTAAAATCAAGAGTACTCCTATGAATCTTGTCAAGAGGAACAAGATGTTTCTATGGATTCTAGATCAAGATATCAAGATGTGGTTGGATTCTTGGAGATTCAAATGCAACAAGTTAAATTTGGTCTTAATCCCCATCATTACCCTCCCCCTCCTTCATTTTGTCCATCTTATATCAAGTCCTTGTTGGCATCCATACCATAGTTACTAGTTAATGAAGATAATATGAGAACATGGGATGATGAGTATGATGTTCTCCCTAGTCATCTCATGGAATGGTTGAGAGGTTCTGCCCAAGGTCATCTACAGACTTTGGAGATGTTTGAAGAGTTAAAAGGAACTCAATGGGAGATCAAATAACAAATGGACTTGGAAAAGAAGTGAATTAAATTCTCAATAGAAAGGCTAAGTATGTGGTAGGATAAAGAGATTTAAAATGAATAATCTAGTGTTGAATACTTTCAAGAAAATTATTAGCAAGATGTAACTCCTACTTATGTAGATGTTAGTCCTTCTAATTAGTCCAAGATGCCACTTACCTATGAGCATACTAGTGCTTTTCTCTTTCCTAAATCCACTGATATTCCAACTCCTTCACCTGAAACCCATGAGCCTATCCATCAACCTTACACCTCACCCCTTATTGAGGAAGAGTCCATCTTGAGAGAAGCAAGTTAAGAAGAACAAACTCAATTCATGGCTGATTAAGAAGATGTCATGAGTGACTATGAGGAAAAAATCATCGTAGGGACTCCCCTTGGTGAAGAAAAGGGAAATCATACCTTTTTATTTGAGGAGAAACATATTGAAGACTCTTTTGAAGTTGTCCATTAGGAATGTGTTCAAGACTTGAAGAAAGAGGTATTTGAAGAAGACTCCATGTCTGATCATGAAGTTGTGGATGACCATATCAAGCATGAAGTGGAGTATACTATCAAGGATGAAGATCAAGTCACTCCTCAGAGAAGTGGAAATCCTAAAAGAGTTTCATGAGACCAAGGTATAAGGCATAGTTCTTGGATATGACTTAATACCTCTATCTATTTTTGAATCACCTTCAGCTACATTTGATCTAGAATAACTTGTAGCTGAGAAGAAACCCAATCTTATTGACAGCACTATGCAAATTAAGAAGGTATGAATTATTAAACCACCATTGGAGGTTATAATCGAGGATCCATATGAGAAAGTTGAGGTTATTTGGATGCAAGAAGAGTTCATTTGTATAGCCAACCTATTTGGAGCTACTTGGTTCTCATTGAACATTATGCTAATGAAGTTGGCAAATACCATGAAGAAGATGAAGGCATCAATGCTAAAGGTCAAAAGGCTACATGTATCACTAAATCCTTCATGTCATAAATAAAGAGAGGTTTCAAACTTCCCTTTTGATCTAGGAGGGATTTTTCATCTCAAGTTAGTTAGTGTTTAAGTCAGTTTGTTTAGTTTGGTGTGTGTGTTCCATAAGTGCTCATGAGGTACAAGTGTGATTTTGCTTAGTTTCTTGTATTGTGTGTTGATTATTAATGGTTTTCCTTATGTTTTGTGTGTTTTTAAAGGCAAAATATATGTCAAATATATGTACTTATGACTCCATATCCTAATGGATAGGATTAGGCAATTGGTCATGGCATAACAAACATATCACTCTTAGGAAATTGCCAAAGATGTTGACCATTTTGACCACGAATCAAATTGGGTCAATACCCCTATAGTAAAAAATTATATAGGGGTATAATATTTTGTCATAGGGTGTGTTATAGTCTATTTTATTTAATTTAATGCCATTTTAGCCTTGGTCATGGTCTAATTAGTCTATATGTCATTTAGTAGCCATTTAGGGGTCATATATGTAAGTGGCATGGTTTTCAAGGTGTCCAAGTGTCATAGTTTTATTTTAAATGTACAATAGGTCAGATTCCCTATCAATAATGTCAATCCCATCTGAAAATTGTAGGTTATCTAATTGAAAATCAAGAAATCAACTAAAAAAGGAAGAGTTTGGCACTTGTATGACCCATAAGAGAGTGTGACATGTGGGAAAATGTTTTTAGATGACTCCTCATCTTCCTCAAACTCATCTCATCATTTTACATGATCTCAAAGTGCTAAAAAATTTCCAAAACCATTCTACTCTTTTTTTGCCCTTTTAGACACATAGAACTAGTCAACAGGTTTATGCTTGGTATGGCCAATTAGAGAACTTTCAGACCAAATGTCTTTGGGGGGTGATATTTAACTTAGAGATATTAATTTACATAAAAATTATTATAGTATTGGTCAACTATGCTTTATGAATCATCTCTAACATGTTGACTGTGTTTTTCTCCTCACTATTTCCCATACTCTATAGTTTTGCTCTTGTTTGGATGATAATATACAATCTAGATACTGATATTGATTCCAGATGATGTTAAATCTCTCCTATCATTATTTCCATTATTTTTTTCATGTTTTTCAAAGATCTCATGGGTTAATTAATTTAGTTTGCAAGTTGATGTTCTATGTGGAATGGTAGTCAATTTCACTACTTGTAGAAAGTTGGATTCTCTGTAAGGGATTCATGTGACTGAGATATGATGTTTTCCATGATTAAATGCCATAGGGATAACCTTAATTTCATGTTTTGTCTTATAACACCATGCTTTGATCAAACATTTAGTCATATCATACTTAGTCAACTTTCTATTTACTCTCATCTACAACCATGATGTTTGAGATTTGACCAAATTATAGAGGATTAATGGAGAGTCAAAAATGTGTTTTACATGATATTTTTGTATGAATATTCATATTTAACCTTTGAAAAATCATAAAGGTTCTATGAAGGTAGTCATATGCAAGATATATAGTTAGGTAGCCATGAATGTACATTTGTAGGCATCTCTTAGAAAGATATCACATTCTAATAGAGGTTTTAAAACTTGTTTCAATATCTTGATAAAAATGCATTTGAGGAATTGGTAAAGAGATTAGGTTTGTTCATGAGACCATTTACTATGCATATTGTTCCAATTCTGCTCACTGCCTGTAAACAACTCAAAGTACACCTACAGGTGCCCTCATAGAAACCAATTATGTTGAAAATAAGTATTTGAACTGAATAAGGTCCTTGATAATAAAAATAGTCTATTTTAAATCTTATAGATAGGTCTAAAACTCATTAAATGGTCAAAACAATGCACATTATCTATACTTAGGCCCATTGCCTGTATGTGAAAATGTCCACTTACAGGTGGAACCACAGAGAGATGGAGGTATTTGTACAAAGAATTTGGAATATGGTGAAACTCTTATCAGATTCCTAGTATGTGGTGTTGATCATTTCAGACCTATTTGAAGTTTTAGGTTGGCAAATGGAGGTATAAACCACCTTCAAAGATGAGATGACTGTGTTCAATGATCTTTTCCCTAAAAGACAAAAATAGAGCACTTCACCATTTGGTTGATAGCATGAAATAAGGTTACTAATGACTTTGATGCATCTTGATAACTAAACCTTGTATCCCCCATATAGGAGAAGAGATCTGAAAAATATGGAGGGTAAATGACTAGTGGAGGTTAGTTGTTGAAAGGTTCAAAGTTACCCTTTAGCCACTGAATTAAGGCAATATCATCTATAGGTTTTGAGCTATAAAAAAAGATCCTTAATCCAAAAATTCCAAGTTTAAACATGCCTACATAATGGATGGCCTTGATAAGTTTAATAAGACATTTTTGCTTCAAGTATGTGCCACCAAGGTTTGAGAAACAAAGTGTTGAGCTCCATCAACACCTATAGGTGTTTTAGGTCCTAAAATTCTTACCTATAACTTGACTGTAGGTGTTTACCAAGCTCATGATGTGAGTCAATATATACTACATCTATATCTACAAAAAAATTTAATTATATATTTGTTCTAATATAATGGACAAACTCAAAATAAAATTATGGATATTCTAATGTAAAATCAACACTTACAGGGTCTTAATGGCTCCAACATAGTCAGCTGTAGTTGACTATAGGTAATAGTGGGGCTGAGGAGTGATGTTTTGGTGTTTGTATTATATAATCTCAAATTATATGGGTCTAAATAGATCATAATGACCCTATGAAACTCTAATAAGGTATTTGGGAAATTTTCTCAAGCTTGAGCATGCAAGGTAACCTGCAGGTGTGGTGTCTTGAAGTAAAACATAGTTATAAGTTGTATTCAGACTTGACCAGTCAAGGTGTGGGAAGAGGTATGTGGGGAGTTAAAATGATGAAAAAACATGGAGCACCTTAAAAATGACCATTAGTATATTTACAGGCTCTTATCTATGAAAAATAATGTAGATAAGGGGATCTAAACAAGCAATACATAGTTCATACTTTAACCCTGAAGACAATCAGTTACCCCACAAGTATGTTTTAAGATTTAATGCATTTGAAGGGTCCAGAGATCTAATCAAGAGCTGAATTTTTAAATAGATAATCTCCATCACTTGGATCATCCTCTCAAACATTTATTTTTTCTAGGAAAATATGGGAATTACCCTTTATTTTGTCTCATATAGAGGGTACTTCCCTTGAGTGTAAACCCTACAATTTTGAAGAAGGGAGGTAATAAGGTGAGTTAAAGGCTGATCAAAATTTACAATGAGGTGTGAGAATTTGGATGACACTTAGGAAAACATGATAAAAATTTCACATAAAGAGTATGCTTAATAGGTTGGCCTAGACCCTCAAAGTTGTAGGTAGGCCTATTAGGCACGATTAGGCCTAAAACCCAAATAGGATGCCAAATTCAATTATATATATAATAGAGAATTAAAATGGATTATATAATGTTTATAGGTTCATTATATATGTTTAAAATATTCCAACTTATAGAGAAAATATAAGGAATCCATTTTTGGGCTCAGAGACAACTTAGGGGTATGCAGAATGAAGGTCAAAGCTTGATAGGCTAAATTGAAATGATTACATCTTCTTGGAGGTTGTACATGGAGATATAAGGAGTTTGAGAAAGTTTATAGGGTTCCTAAACATCATTATTATGGAATTTATTTGTAGTTATAACTTCCTATCTTTATGAATGAAGTTTAAGAGCTAAAAGGACCTAAAACCCTTATAAACCCTTGGAAATGATCTGATTAATAAAATTGAGATGGAGAGATGCCCTAATGGACCAAAATGCATTAGGAAATGTTTTAATCCTATAGAGTAATCTTGAGAGACCCTTTTCATCTAATTGAAGCATTCCCTATTTGTATAGATAGGGTACAAAGTTGCTTTCCTTGACTATTTTGTGCATTGTGTAGGTTTTAGGAGGTTTCAAGAGATGAAATCAACTTTGGGGGTGAGATTAAGACTTAATATAACTCCCCATGTCCATTAAATTATTTATAAAAACTCTTAGGTTCCTCAACAAGAGTTCTCATCTTAGCTAGTCAGAACTAGCATAGTGACCATGATAGTGATAGGGGTGAAAACTTCAAGTAAGCTACTTTTAAGGTGTTTTTGATGCGTATAAGGCCATGCATGTCATTGAAACATATAATTTACCCCATTTTACATATTTTAATTAGAAACTTATTTAATTTTGGAATCCAAGTGTGCAAGATGTGTGAAAGAGAAAATTTCTTGATTACAAGCAGTGATGGGTCACTTTCAGAGGAATCTATATGATTAGGAATGTAGCTAATGCACGGATAATCATGTTCATAACCCCTCCATATTATAACAATAATGAGATATATCCCTATTAAATTATGGGTTTTTCCAATAGGGGGAATGATGAAGATAGTTTCTTTGTGTAGAATAAGGAGTTTCACACCACACTTCATGAGTTGCATGGTCTATCTCCTAATTCATTATTATACACATGTAACTCCTCCTATTAGCATGAGAAGTGTTGAAGTGACCTTCAGACTCCTCTTTTCCCACTTCTCTCTTGAATGCCATAAGTAACTACCATTTTGGCCTTTATAATCTAATACCACACCAGGTATGGCAAATCCCTATTAGTTTTGACATTGTAATTTGCCTTAGACAATAAAATAAATCTAGTTTGACTTCATATATCAAATTTTAAAAGTGTGTGAAGAGATGTATAGTGAATGGTTAAGATATATTCATCTATTTTTACTTTCTCTCAATCCTTCCATGTTTGATGCAAGTGATTCTAGCCTAGCATGTCATATGAAGTGTTGTTAAGTGTATATATATATATATATATATATATATATATATATATATATATATATATATATATATATATATATATATGTTTTTAAGTATAAAAGGAAGCCTTAGTATTTATAAATGATCTATGGTTTCACTTACCTTGGATAGTCTTCATACATGTCACCTTCATATTGAAATACTAATGTTAGTGCATTCTAGGACTCTTAGACTAGTGTTATATGCCTTGTCTCTTTGTGATATAGTATGATAGTATTGTGGTAAACATATTGGTGCATCACCCTCTAGAATAGGTTTCATTTCATGAAAAATCTAACCCTTTGCCCCCATAAATAATTAGTTAGTGTAGGTGAAATCATTTCAAGACACATTTAGGGAGGTAGTCCTTAAATCTAGAGATTCATCTCACCTATTGGTTACCCAAATCTTTTGAGACATTTCTATTATGCCACTTGGATGAGGAGAGCTGAGACATCTACTCAAGGGGTGTGAATCTAAGTGATAATAGTACTTTGCATAACCACTTAGAATGGAGTACAACCATGCAATATTTACACATAGGATTATAGTATGATCACTCTTATTTATTATTTACACTTATATATTTCATAAAACATAAACCAAGTTCCTTTCTCTTATTTTATTGATCAAATAATGCATCACACTTATTCCTAGAACATAACATAATTATTTTTTCAATTTCTTGGTTTGTTTCTTGGAATCCCTTCAATATTACTCAAACCTCTCCTCTCCTACCAATCTCCTACCATTTAACCTAACACATGAAATAAATTTATCCTCTTATTATGCTAAACAAGCAAACTAACACTCCTTTTTTGCCAACTCCACATAAATTGGCGGTTACATGTTCTTGATTCTTTAATTACACTAATTTTACAAAGACTTGCACATATAAATATGTCTCACACACATTAATATGACCTTATAAGACTATTTAAAAACATTGACCAACCTTAAAACTTCACACAATTGTCAAAATAACACTCTAAGCTAAGTTATAGAATTCAAATTTTGATTTTTGGTGAGAAAAGTCTAAATGAGCTCAAACACATAAATCCAAGACTCTCAATAATTCCAAAACATACTAAGGATCCCTATAAGAACTCTAACACCCAAATAAAATAAGAAATGGTGATAGTGAAAATATCAAACATACTAATAATTTAAGTCACCTTGTGATGCTCTACACCAAGCTCCCTAAGTGGGAAAATTTTAACTCCTACTCAAATATAATTTGTATAACTTCTTCCTTGATTTCCAATTTTTATCCTATGATCTTGTAAGCTCATCTTACTACTAAAGAGATAGGTATAGTAAATCAGGTTATAAATATTCAATAATTAGTTGTTTTAACCTTTTAGGACTTAGTGAATGTAAATCCTATGTTGTTAAAGAACCGAGTTTAGTAAATTAGGGTAGAAATATGCAATAAATACAAATAATTTGTTACAAAATTGACTTAATTTGACCTTTCTAAAAATAGTAATAAATAATGCAAATAAGAACTTAGTTATCAAGTGACTAAGATAGATGATTTGGAGGCTAAGAACTAACGTATGGACTAGTCTAAGTGTCACAAACAAGATCTAAGTGTCAAAACCCATTTCAAATAGTAACACCCTAATTGGATAGTAGTGCCATATGGCACTACTATCCTTATTTTGGTAGTAGTGTCCTCTATGTAGGACTATCCCAAGATTTTAGGTGCACCTATGTATGGATTTTTAAGTCATGTTCCTATGTGCATGAGTTTTGAAATTCTATAAATGGCATATTTTGATTAAATTTATGAGCAAATCCTAATTTTCCATGTTGCTAGGGAATCTAGTTGATACAAGCTAAAAAGTGTGTGGTTAATGGAGTAAGCTATACATCCTCAACACCCCTCTATGATGAAATTTGCCTACATACCAATACTTTAACAAGGGATCAAGCTCGATGTAGTTCTCCCACACCTATGTGTTGGTACAAGTGCAAGTGATGCTAGTAAGATAGTTGACTTAAGTGATTTGAATGTAATTGAGACTAGAAATTTGAGTAATTTGAGCTTAAGAATATTGTAGATGGTAGTATGTAGAATTAGAGAAGAAAAAATATTGATAAACTTAATTGTGTAGAAATTGTTTTGAGTTTGCATTTATGATTTGCATCTAATTTTTATCTAGTGGTCAGAGCACTAAAATTCATGCATCTATATTGTCTTGATGATTTTATGGGTGCCAAAAGAGGTTTAGGCTGACCCTAGGGGGTCTAATGTGTGTGTGTGTGTGGATAAAAAGATGGAAAGGATAATAATACCATTATTATAACCCTAACACCATGTGGTACTACTATCCCTATTATGGTGCTAGTGTCAAGATGGTAGAACCTAAGGCATGAAGGCTCATGATGTAAGAATGAGGGTCAAGGACTACATTAGGGATGACTAGGGATGCCTATGGCCTATACAAAGTCTGGATAAGTGTGAAAATAGGCTCTAAGATAGGTCTAGGGCTAAGATAGGGATATGTGGTCTCAATTAGCACTCTTAACACTCAAGTGTCACTTTGAGTTGATTACATTCCCCACCTTTATTATAAAAATCCAACAAAGCAATATGACTAGGATAAAGGAAAAGGAAGTGCACTTGAACTTACATAAAAGGTGAAGCCCATGAGTCTAGATTTGAGTATGTGAAACATGCTTTAATGTATGTCTTGTAAATAAAACATGCATATATCAGTCCTTAATAGATATCAAAATAAAAAATAAAATTGAGTAAAGATGTAATTGAGAAAAAGTTGTGTAAAGGGATAAGAGAGAGGAAAATAATGAATATGCCTCACTGGGTACATGAACTAATGAATAAACTTAGTGACAACCTATATGTGTGTATATAGTGATTAATAGTGAATATTTTGGACAAAGCTAATGGATTGTTCAAACCTCATGTGTGGGTGACTCAATAACTCAATCTAGTTTTTAATCCATCATTTACCACCCCTGCTTGGTGGATTATGACCTATGAATAGCTTGGATTGGATTGACAGTGTGTCTAACCCTCTCATGTAGGTGGCTCGATAACTCAAGTAGATTATGAATCAATCATTTACTACCCATGTGTAGTAGATGTATCTAAAACTAAAACAATGTGATATAAGTAGAAATGTCTAACTGGAGATATCTAACTAGAAATGTTAGATCTATGGCCAGTCAGGTATATGAGGCAGCTCTGGGCCACTCAACAATGCCAACTACTATAAATGGAGTAAGGCATGAAACTGGTGTGAAACCTAGAATATGATGTTTGATGTATACAATGTATAGAATGACATGGATTTTTTCATTCCATCTTACTAAATGGTGTATAAGTGATCAAATGTAAATAATGTGCCCCACACATGACCCCAAATCTGATATCTATGTATATGGATTATAGACTAAGTTTTAATAATATGTGTTTGAGTATCTGAATTGAGAATGGGAATGGTCATTCTACACATGATGCCCCTAAATTGAGCAAAATGCTATGAATATGAGCTAAGTTGGTATGACTCTGAGATAAACTAGTATGAATGTAAGCTAAACTAGTATGAATATGAGCTAAACTAGTATGAATCCAAGTTAAATTGGTATGAATTTGAGAAAGAATGAGCAAAACTAGTAAATCTATAACTAAATCTATGAAAACCTAGATTGTACATGTACTTTTTCTAGCCAATCTATATTTTTTTGAAGTTGAGGTTAATGGACAGTAGTGCCATATCTTGGACAATAACACCATGTGGCACTAGTAACCTAATTTGGGTGCTAGTGTCTGATTGCTTTGATTTTTATGCAGCTATAACTAATCTTTGTGTCATTGTTTCTCATTATATTTACCTATTTTATTTTTGTAATCTTATCCTATGTGATAAAAAATATATTATGAGTGTATTATGGTAGCCTAATCACTATGAAAACCCCTGTGAATGTCCCCTATTTTGAGGGGAGTTGTTGAACCTATGTAAGAACTATCCTCAAAATAAAAAGTCTTGCAAGATGTGTGTTAGTCAAAGCATATATGATATATACATAATAATCCAATATAATGTACACACATAACATTAGAATGTAAGATAATCTGAGCATAATTTTGTAATGTGTTATGAATGTTATGTCTAGCATTCACAAGGCTATCAAGATAGATATAATAATGTATGTAATAATGAATCTGAGTAATTACCAAGTAGGAATGGGATATGCATGAGGTCCCTCAAGGCATCTAAAACTACAGTGTGTAATAAGCAAGAGATAAGTGTCATGGCCATGATGCATACAAGAAAGCATACATACAACACACATGAGGCATGCAAAGTAGAACAAAGGGCCATAATACAAGGGACATGGGTACATGTCACTATATATAAGAAAGCAAGACATATCAAGATAGATTAAAATATCCACATATGTAAGCAACAAACAAGTTGGCTTAAAGCCACATTTAAGGACATGTTCAAATGTCTGCATACATAATTAGGAATACACAAAAGGAAATGGGAACATGTCCAAATCATACATATAATGAAAATAAGTGGCATAGAGCCATAGAGAAATGGCATATTCAAATTTCCTCAAATAGAATAAGCATAGAGACATAATCATATCTAAACTAGGAAAGCTAGAAATGAAAGTATGCATAAACATGTGGCAAAAATATGTATAAGAGCTAAGATGTACATAAGCCAAGTGTATAGTAGTAGTATTTAGAAAAAAAATATAATTAGGTGTAAGATGATCAATATAAAGATATAACAATTCTAAATCTTTGATTTAGAGTTTAGAAAGATATAATTTGGCAATTGAAACTATGTATAGGATGCCGCCAAATGGGCAAATGTATCAAATAAAGAACCCATGTATCTCTGTATATGCCCCTAGTGGGTAGATAATAGTAGATATGGATTTGTGTAGTGGACATGGATCTTTTAAGTATTAAAAAACACTTGACAAGAACAAATGAAATAATGTATGTATGATAAAATAGACTATACTAAGATAGTTAGCATATGTAGTGTCTGACAAATATAAGAGATGTAAACATGACAATGCATATAATCCATAATTTGTATTTTTGAGTAAATATTTGAATGTTTTTGTGTTTTGAAATATTATATGATGTTTTTTATTTTTTGTATATAAGCTATGTACAAGTAACATAAAAATTAAACTATATACAAGGATCAAGAAATAAGGAAAGTATGTACAAGAAAGGAAAAACAATACTAATCAATGAGTCTCATGAGAGACTCACTATCAATGTGGATTATTTCAAAAATATGAATGGTAATATCTCATATAGTTTTATTGCTATGATTTATTTGAATGTTGTTGCAGTATGAATCTGAGTATTATTCATCGTCAAAATCATAATAATCATAATAACTTGGAATGTTAGTGTTAGCTTATTTTGTATCTAGATGATCATAAGGAATTGCCTCATACTGTGGAGTTGTCCCTTTTGAATAATGATTTGGAATATTGATTGTGATTTTTCCCTTTGAAACTATGCTTATTTTAGGCATATGGTGCTCTGGAGGCTCTTTTTCTAGAAATCCTCTATTGAGAATGCTTGTTGCCTTAGCTTGAGTTTGACTTTACAACTTAAGTTCTTGATATTTTTATAACATTTATTGTGTATCTAGACTTGTTGCCTTGATAAAATATATTTGTGAATGATTTTCCTTATGTTTTTAAATAAATACCTAACCTTGTTGACTAACATTATCAACTGCTATAATAGGAGTAGTGATGCCTTGGGCTTACTTGCCCAAACCTTGACTATGATAATCAAACCATTGTAGATATTTTTTACCAAAGCCATACTACTTTTAAAGTTGAGACTCATTTTAGAGAGGTATATTTACATATTTTAGTTTCTTTACCTATGATTTTTGTACTATTTATTTCTCTAATTATGCTATGTGAAGTTTTTGTTGTTCCAAGTTATGCTTTGGTAACCATTTTGTATTATTTCTGAATTTGACCCTTTTTGAATTTGTAGATGTGCCATTGTTGGTTGTTTTGGTGATGTGTCATTGTGTGAGTCATATGTATCCATTATCTATTGTATTTCCATTTTCAATGTTAATCATGAATCAATGTGGTGCCAATGCATTCTATGACATGCACAATAATATCTGTATCTTCTCATTGACTATAGAGGAGGTACTTGAACAACTCAGCTTTAATCATTTCCATTAGTATCTCACTTGAAATCTTATTGGACCCATGTAAGATTATTTAATCACTTATAATATATGCTTTTTTTTGTACTTTATGATTTGGATATGAAAGAGTGTTAGGCATAACTTTCCTAGGTGTAGATATATATACATGATGAACATTACCATATTATAAAGACTTTATACATGTCATGTAATTTTTCAATAATGTGAAATTTTTAATTGATAACTAATTTTGATTCTATAAATCTAATATTAAATTTATTACACTAATAATTTTCTGATTGAACATGTAGGCACACACCTTGTAGGGGAGATGTGTGGATAGGCTGAGTATGGACATCAGTAAAAATAGTATAGGCTACCTCATATTAGGGAGGAACGATAGCATGGACCTAGTTCAAGGGAAAATAACTATCACCCTCATGGAGATGAGCAGGAGAAGGAGATTCTTTCTTGTGCATAAGATATGACATTGAAACTTGAAACATAGTTGTTATCTTTTGTGTTAAATCTTCTATGTGTGTAAGGGTTTTCTTGTTAAAACAATTTCACATAAGAGAAATATAACATGCTATGAAATATGACATATATTTGAATTGATTTGAAACATCATGTACATGTGTTTATGTCATCTTTAAATTCATTCTAAATAAAAGGAAACAAGCCTGCAAGAGAAGATAAAAAACTTTGCATCAAAAAGTAATTAACTTAATATTTTATTATTATCATGATTATATCAAATATAAATCTAGTTGAAGGTCATAGAAGGCTAGAAACATAAACCCTAGGGTTGTCTAGTGTTAGGGTTGGAGTAGTATTCGAAGTAAGTTGGGTTCACTAAATGTTTTAACCTTTTAGGACTTAGTGTATGTAAATACTATGTTGTTAGAGAGCTGAGTATAGTAAATCAGGGTAGAAATATGGATAAATATAACCACTGATTTGTTATAAAATTGATTTAGTTTGAACTTTTGAAAAATAATAATAAATAATACAAATAAGAATTTAGCTAAAAAATGATTGAAACGAATAATATGGAGGTTGAGAAGTGAAGCAGGGACTGGTCTGAGTGTTATAAATAGGATCAAGGTGTCAAAACCCCATCTTAATAGTAGTGCCCTAGTTAGATAGTAGTGTCATATGGTGTTATTGTCCTTATTTTGGTAGTAGTGTTCTTTGTGTAGGACTATCTTGAGCTTCTAGGTGTACTTATGTCTAGATCTATAAGGCCTGTTCTTGCATGCAAAAGTTCTAAAACCCTATAAATGGCCTATTTTGATTGAATTTATGAGAAAACCCTAATCTTCCATGTTGTTAGGGCATTTAGTTGATATAAACTAGAAAGTGTGTTGTTAGTGGGGTAGGTTGGACATCCTCAATACCCTACTATGATGAGATTTGCCTATATACCAATACTTTGAAAAGGGATCAAGCTCGATGTAATTCCCCCACCTAAGTGCTAGTGCAAGTGCAACTAGTATGATAGTTGACTTGAGTGCTTTAAATGTTCTTAAGATTTGAAATATAAATAATTTGAGCTTAGAAATGTTGTATATTATAGTATGCAAAAGTAGGGTAGAATAGGGATTGATAACCTTAATTATGCATAACTTGTTCTAAGTTTACATATTGTAGTATTTTCATCTTATTTCCATCTAGTGTTTAAAAAGATAAAATTCATGTATATATACTATTTTTTTACTTATGTGGGTGATAAATTAGGTCTAAGTTGACCCTAGGAGGTATAAGATTTGAAAATATATATATTGTGGAAATAGCAGGGAAAGGATAGTAACACCAATATTGGGACACTAACACCATGTGGTGCTACTATCCCTATTATGGTACTAGTGTCTAGGTGGCACAAACTAAGGCATGAAGGGACATGATATAAGAATGAGGGTCTGAGATTGTTTTAGGTATAATTAAGGATATTTGTGGCCCACATGAAGGCTAGATAAGTGTGAAAATAGGCTATATGATAGGTCTAGGGTTAATCTAAGAATAGGTGGTCTCAAGTAACACTCTTAGCACTCAAGTTTCACTTTTAAGTGATTATAGTAGCCAACTTACTATTAATAAAATTATGTGTACTACTAGAGTCAATTAACATAGTCACCTTTTATTTCTTCAAGAAACCCACCGCCTTAAGAGTTTGAGGAGTACTAATATATGAAAGGGCATGATGAGAAATAGTAAGTTGAGAATATTCAAATTCATCCTCAAGATAGTTTAAAATTATCCCTGAAGCCTCATCATATTGTTAATTTTTATTATATTTTTCAATGCAAAACTTCTTTTTATCACATTGATGTCCTTTGTTCCATTTGTTATCACACCCAAAACACAAACCTTTTGTAATATTTTATTAAACTTGTTGAGGTGTCAATCTAGTAGGTTGTAGAAATGATGGTGTTGAGAAGGTGCATTCACACACATTAGTGAAAGGTATTTATTTGATCAAATATTTTTCCTTATCCAGACGTGCCCTTGGTATGACTTTAAATACATTATGGGGATGAAACATGCAAACTTGCAATTGGAAGCTATCTTTGAGGCCACCCAAAAATAGGTCAGTTAGATTTTCCTTAGTGATGTCTTCTACATGTAAGGAGAGATTCTAAAACTAATGAATGTAATCCTTTACCATACTAGTTTGGGATAACTTGACTAGTTGGATAAAGTAGTTTTTGAGACATTATTGTGATATTGGAGCTATAACTCTTTAAAATACATATGAGGAAACCAAGAGACCCTTATATTTATTTTGAGTACACAATTAATGATACCAAATAAAATTCTTAGGTTTCAAATATAAAGAGGCCATGACCACCTTTTGTAAATAGGGAGACTGATGTAGATCAAATAAATTTTCAATTTGAATAATCTATGTGAGTAGATCATTACCATCAAACTTTTGTAGGTATACTTTTGGCAATAATGGTTTCATACCATGGTTGGCATTGTGATTGTTTGGAGGAGAAGAGCCAAAATGAAGTGGTGGAGGGTTATTCTACAATTTATGAGTTGAAAAGTTATCTAATTGCCTAGTTATTTGTTTTAATTGATACTAGAAGCTATTTAGGTCCCCTTTCAGCCTTGTGAGGTCCCCTTTAATTGCATCAAGATCATATTTATACACCATGCCTTGCAATTCTAACTTAAGTTGTTGAAATATCTCTAAAATACTAGAATTAGAAGTTTATGAGTCCATGCCATTTTGTGAGGAGTTTTAGTCATTTCTTTCTTTTTCCTGCAACCAAAAGTGTTAGGCCTTACCATGCACAAACCCTAGGAGGGTTGTGACCCAAAATGTATCATCAGATGATACTATTATGATCGCCTCACCAAGATGAATCTAATGACTGCTAATGTACATAAGGGTGAAAATTTTTAGCCTAAAAAAGTGTACCAGTATAATGTACTATTGATATCATCTCATAGAGATGAATCTAATGACTGTTAATTTACACAAGGTCAAAAAAATTCCATACTTTTTTACTCATTTTTTAATTTTTTGTTAAAAAATTCATGAACAAAACTACAATGATAAAAAATTCAATTCCTCCCAGATCAAAAATTATTATTTTTTGGCCCTCTAGTGCTTACGACACTAGACCCAAAAATTAAAACTATGTCATATAAACTTACCCAAATTGAAGCCATGATACCACTTGTAATGAAATTAATTAGATGTTTTCAATAATAAAATTATATATCATATAATTAAGAGTAGAATAAACATATCCACAAAAACAATTGGTGATAGAGTATAATTTTTTATTATTATGATAAGCCACTTCAAGGGGGAAACCTCCATAACAATGCAATAAGAAAAAAATTCATAATGTGATGATAAAGCTTAATCATTACCTTCTCTATTTAGCCAATCTTATTCCATAGGCTGACCTACTAAACATATATAAAAATACAACAAGATAATATGAAGATGTGTAAGCCATACATATCCCTAGATGCACTATAGATTAATGTCATAACATGGCTACCTTAACTCTTGGATAGTGATATCTTGGACCTAGTTAGAGGAAAATTAGTTATTACAATATTGAGGGTTAAAAGGAACTTCTTTGTTAACTATGTTAATTCTTATAAATAGTAAAATGATAACAAGAAAAGAGAGACATATGAATGTTATAGAACACTCCAACATGATAGTAAAATAAGTAATAAATTTGAAACCCTAAGAGAATAAAAATTTAGAAGAAAACCCTAGATAAAATTAGGGCTTGCCATGTAAAAAAAAAGTGTGTTCACCAATATGTTTTATCAAATTTGGGATTTATGTGAAAACCCTATATAAAAACACTATTATATAAAATTAGGAGAATAATATAACAATGATAACATTAATTTTTTTAAATTATTATATTCTATAAATTTACTAAAAGTAGTAAAGTGTAAGGAAAAAACAAAGACTTAGATTAAAATTATGTCTCCAAGAGGAATCAGGGTCCAAAACTTGTTGTGTCGAGAGATCTGGTGACTAGAATCAAGAATATGAAACTATATTTGGCCCTTGATAAAAATTCTAGGAAGAGGACATTAGAGGGGTGACAATCCTATCCAACTTATGGAACTCCTATCCACTTGTAGTGAGGAAACTAGGGTTTTGGGTTCTTTGTGCCTTCATATAGAGAGCCTATGTCTAGTTTGAGAGCTTACGATCACTTGTGGAGACCATTATGAGACTAATTTTCCATTAAAACCTAGATCCTTGACATGTGAATACCAATGCAAATCAATGGGTAAAAAGGGGCCAATAGTTGAATTTGGATGAGACCTCACCACCCCATGTGTTGAGCATTACACACATACTAATACTCTAAAGAGGAATCAAACTTCACGTAGTTCTCCCATGCTATGGTTTCATGTGAATAATTAGTAAAATATTGATGTGATTAGATACCTTAATCATGACTGGTGACCTATGAAATGTATTCAGACTTGATCTCTAGACTATTAGGACTATATGCACTTAAAATTTGGGAGAAGCAATTATTTGCCTCTCAATGAGCAAGTGTGATTTTGGTATTTTTAGTTGTGGAAGACTCTTATGTGCAAAATAATTTAAAAAGTGTTCATATAGTGATTTAATTGAAAATATTTTGAATGGGACTCATTAGGGACATAGGTTGACCTTCTTATAACTTTGAATTTGGCAAATTAGCTATTATTTGGTGAGAAGATAAGAGAGGGGGAAGGACACTAGAGCAATGTGTTGTAGTCCCCTAGGGTGCTCTTGTCCAATGGGTTATTTTACCATGTTGAGGGTTAGGTAGGGCTTAAAAGGTATCTAATTTTGATAGGGATAGGTCTCATTTTATTTGGGATTCATATATTACTTAGAATAATGTGTAAGGTGGTCAAAAGTGATCAAAAGGGATCCTGAGATTGGTTTAGAGCTAAGTGTGTAAAAGAGTGGTCAAAAGTGCACAGTTTTAGCTAAATGTTAATTTTACATGTTTAAAACATTCAACATAACATAAAAAATAACATCTACAATTAATTTAATGTATAAATAAAAATAATTGAGGTGGTGCACTCTTATACCTACTTTGACATCCTTGGAAATACAATGTTCTTAGCCTAATTTCAAGATATTTGGACAAAGATTTAGCTTTTACATACATCAGTCACTTCCACACCATTATATCGTTGTGATACTTTGGACCCATACATGAGACAAAATTATTTCAAATGTATGGAAAGAGTTTTCATTTCCATGTTATCAAATAACATTTGAGTCAAAATAACAATTCCTCACTCAATTATTCTTGTAGAGTTTTGGGTATGTTCACTTCTTATCTCCTTAATTTTCCATGTTATCACTATGTTTCATAGGCTTTGATTCATGGTAGATTCTCTCAAGTCATAATAGGTATCCATTCTTATCACTTCAATCTTCTATACAACTTATCGAATAAGGATGCAAATCTTTTTGGTACATAAGATTTATGGCTCTCCTCCATAAACTAGATATTGATATAAAAAGACTACATCCTCTTCAATTTTCTATTAACACTCCTAAAATCACTAAACATGAATTCAACCATAGTATTCATGAATATGTTAATAAATTTTACTTGAGAGTTACATGGTTCAGTCCCAAAGAGCCTTTGAAACCAAAGCTTTTTTATTATTGCCAATTTTATTCTTGCTTTAACAAGGATAGAAATCAAACT
The DNA here is from genome assembly GCA_037957365.1 of Torreya grandis. Classification (NCBI taxonomy): domain Eukaryota; kingdom Viridiplantae; phylum Streptophyta; class Pinopsida; order Cupressales; family Taxaceae; genus Torreya; species Torreya grandis. The sequence continues at coordinate 2,947,282 of JARHVA010001541.1, read as the reverse complement.
CCTAAATACATGATGAGGACATTATCATCATGTTTAAGGATCCCTTTAGCTTAGTTCTACACTTTATATTGTTGACTCCAAATTTAATAAGGTCATAACTTCACACACAATGAGCATACATGCCAATCATGTTTTCTAGACACTGAAAGTGAAGAGCATTGTGTATTCAAGTGCCACATCTACTATGAGATTCGTGGCAGTTACCATTGTCTATTTAGAGATTCTCATGGATTTTTTAGGAGCTTAATTTGATATGAGGACCATAAATATTTAGCCTTATTTATTCATGAAACATTTCAACTTCAACAAAGAACACTCAAATTAATGTCTTCACACATACAATTCCATGAATATCAATTCTTACTTACAAGTAACCAACTTAAGGAATATCAAAAAACTACATGTACAGACAACTTGGTACTGATCTGTAAGATAATGCATATTAGAAAAAATGTTAGTTCTTATTAATATTGTTTCTCTTTCTATTTTTTTTGAAAATATATTTAACACTCTCTTATTATACTAGATTCAAATAATATATTTTTCAATTATGTAAACCATTCTTAACCACCTGCAAACATTAATATCTAAATTAAATTATAGCTATAATTACTTGGAAGGTGGACAGTGGAGTACAAGTTTCTAATCATAGTTATTAGGATTTAGAGTACAATAATGTTAGGAGTTGGAGTAAAATAATGTTAACCAATACGTTGTGGAGGGGCCATTACCATAGGACACGTTGTAGGTCACCATTGTATTTTTAAAAGGTTGAAGTGACTTTGTAACAAAGTGACAACTATTTTTGGATAAGACAAAAATATATGTATATAGATTTGTGAGTCTCTTGAAAGGTCAAATGTACCCACTTTTTTTCCAAAGCCCTTTTCTCCTATAGAAGTTTAGATAGTAGCAATAGTATGATGTGGTTCTAAAATTGAGTTGGCATGTGTAATTTGTTTTTTTATTATTTCTATTTAAAATTGGATTTTTATTTTGATAATTATTTAGATATCTTTATGTTTCATCATATTTTGTTTTAGGTTATTGATTTAAGTTTGCATCTATTATAATCTATTCACATTTGGATAAAATTTAATTGAAGTGAGTGAGACCTCCTAGAACCTAAGTTTTAAACTCCTAAATTTGAATTGACAAGCAGTCAGTCAATCACATGCCAAATGCACTACCAAGAATGCACAATTCTAATTTATAATTTATAAGTTGAAAATCACATTTTTTTGGGTCATCTTTTGTTTGACATCAATTTTTCATAGGCAACAATTTTTGTACTTATGATTTATTATTGGGAAAAGCCTAGAAGATAACTAAATTTCATAGACATAGAAGCCATATTTTGAACTTACACCTTTTCATGTGGTTGTTTCTTCTTAGAAATCCATCATCATTTTTATTTTTTCTCCCTAATTTTCCCTAGTAAATTACATTGATGCATATATACATAGTAGGAAGGATAGTCAATATTGGGATTTATATTTTACATCGTGGGTATTTACCGAAAGGTAAATAGTAACTGGTTATTTAGTATTTAGTAATAGTTAGTTATTAGAATATTTTCATAAATAATATTACAATAATTAGTTTGTGTATATATTGTTGGTAAAAACAATATAATACCTATGAGCTATTATAAAAGATTTAGAGGTTTTATAGGTGAGATATTGGTGGGATATTAGAATCCCCAATAATAGGGATTAGTACCCTATATATTTATATCATGTTTGAATGAATTTAATGAGAATAGATAGCAAAATATTACTATTTGTGTGATTAAAATTCTCTGTGTGCACTGCTTGTATTTGGGTTTGACTCTCTCATTTTTTAATAGTGGTATCAAAGTGGTTTTAAATATTCCATAACAATGCTTCATAAAGATTATAAGGGACAAATTTGAAATTTTTTATTGTCCCAAATTATGGAGTTTGTTGGTAGATGAAATCTTTATATTCATAGTTTTTTATTTTTTTTGTAGTTGTAGATCTGTAATAATATTTTGGTTGTAAGATTGATCTTTTGTGGCATTGTGGAGTAAAATTCCCATGGGCATTATTATGATCCAAGCATTAAAAATAAAAATATAAGGAGTACTTATTTTAGAGTTTCTCCATTCAAAAATGCCTTTTCAATTAGTCTTATCTATTGTATATTTTGTCTTGTTATTGATCAAGTATTAATAAGACTACAAGTTTATACATAAGAAGCTTCAGATGAACAGATCAAAATTTGATATAGTGCTATCAATAATTGTGGTGTGCATTTAAAATAAATACCTACCTTACACAAACCCTAATTTGATTGTGGTACCATCATTCATAATAAAATAGAACAACCTCTGATAGCCAAGGTGTTGTTTGTGTTTACCTTCTTCAATCACCACTGTACGCATTAGAAATATTGTAGATAGCTACTAACTTAGCTCTCCTATTTGTAAATGTGCATGAAGTTCATGTCAAGATTAATAATTTTTATTCCATTTTGCATCATGAATTCCAAGACTATCATAGGCTTTGTCAAAAGTATGTATATATTTTTTGTGAGTCATGTCATTTGCTAAGGTTTAGAATATTAAGTCTTCAAGCATCCATAGCTACCTCATAGTCAAAAAAATCCTTGTATCATCTTGGACCATAGATTTATAACATCATCTTGCCACACTTGTTGGCTAAAACATTCATAAATCACAACATCTTAGTTGTTTACCATATCGCTCGCCAACCCCTCGAATAGAGAATGTATTTAAGTTGTTTTGTTATTTATAATAATCTATATTTTTTTGTGTTAATGTTACCTTTTGATTTTAGTTTTTTGTTTATTCTTTAGTTAATGTGTATATTTAAATTGAGAGTCACTTTATTCAATTATATTTTAATTTCTTATCTTATAGTTTATATGTCAAAAGATTTAATAGGTTTGGTATAGATTTAAAATACAATATTAGATTTTTTATGTTTATGGGTTTATATCATGTAGTGATAAACATTGTTGATAATTTCTCTCAACAATCTATTAATTATGGCAGTATGTCAAAAGCAAAAATCCAAAGTGTCAATGTCATTTTTTTGTCAAAGAGTCAAGTCATAAAATTCAAAAGTCAATCTAATGGGTCATATGTTAAAAGTAAAAGTAAAAGTGTCTTTTGTTGTTAAAATTAATTGGGTCCAAAATTTGTCAAAAGAGTTAAGTCATATATATAATTATGTTAATCAGTATGATTTAATGTCTAGAAGTCTTAGTCATCAAAAGTGTCATAAAATTAAAATAAATTATTTTAATTATACACAGATGCATTATTAGTGTAATCGACATTTGTTTTATGAAAAGTATGTCAAGAGTGTGGGGGGGGGGATTAATTCTCTTCACAACATCATTGATTGAGTGAAGCAACTTCATCGATCAGAGGAAGGAGGATACATAGAGGATGGAGGTCTTTCAGTGACATCTCCTCAGTCACCAACGACAGTGCTGCACCAATGATGTCGTGACATTTTATGTGTTGTATTTTTTATAGTTTTTGTTGTATGTTTTTAAAAATAGAAATAAAATAATATGTATATTCAATATTTGTAATTTGTATGTAATTTCAAATGATGATTCCCTGATGTGAAAACATTGTGAATGATAGAAAAACCAATGTAAGTCAGTTCATGGATCTTGAAAGGGTTTGTAGTAGAGATCCAAAAAACCACTAGGAGGTGAATAATAGATAAAAGTAGGTTCTCATTCATGTGAATGTTTATGGTAACCTGTAACACCATGTGAAGAGTGAGGATCTATTTATATCAAGGTCATGGGCCAAATAGGGCATGCTACAAGAGGTAAGCATACTACAGGTGAGAGTGTGAATGTTTTGCACCATGTAAAAACTATGGGGGGAATGTTGGGATTTAGCTTTTAAATTTTTGGTATTTACTGAAAGGTAAATAGTAACTAGTTAGTATTTGGTAATAGTTAGTTAGTGGAATATTTTCATAAATAATATTACGGTAATTGGTTTGTTGTATATATTATTAGTAACAACAATATAATACCTACGAGCTATTATAGGGGATTTAGAGGTTTTATAGGTGAGATATTGGTGGGATATTAGAATTGTAAATAATAGGGATTAGTGCCCTATATATTTGTACTATGTTTGACTGAATTTAATGAGAACAGATAGTAGAATATTACTATTTGTGTGATTAAAATTATCTGTGTGCACTGCTTGTATTTGGGTTTAGCTCTCTCATTTTTCAATCGTTACAACTTAACCATATTTATGGATATATACAGATTGGTTATCAATACTTGAAATGTTGAAAGAGTCCACTCAATGGGATGTCATAGAGAATTTTAATGTGGTTTGTGCATATGAAATATGATATTGATAAAACCCTTATTTTTATTATAGAGAAGGATGTACGATAACAAATATATAATGGATTTTGTAACAAATTTTGTGAGAAATTAAAATTTTTGTACACAACTCACAATATACCAAGGCTGTATCCAAGCCTACATCAAAGCTCTCATACCCTATACACATGACAATCTAAGCACTTCAATTAAACTCAATGATGATGTTAATAAATATTTTGGCCTAGGTAGTGCACATGTAATCTTAAGAAATATGAATTTTCCTTGTACATAGAAGTAGGTGGTTTGATTTAATTGTTAGATTAAAAGAAATTGTACTTTATGAGGATATAAAAATATAGAGCTTTGGGAAAGATAAGGCCTCTTTAAAGTTCATGGTAAAGCTTGTATGGTGGTTAAAAATTGGACTTTTTTCTCCATGTATAGATCCCATTAGTATGAAGAGTATTTTAGATTAAAATTAGGGTTTTGTAGTCTAAAAAAGAGAGTGATGGTGTAAAAGGTACTATCTAGTTATCCATCACATTATAAATCCCAAGAAATATAAAAAAGGGATGAAGCTGGGATCGTGTCCAGAATAAATTTGGTAGAATGAATACCCCTTAGTTCTTGACACTAAGTCAAAGAAGCATTTTGTAGACCTAATTTGTGTAAAAAATAGTGTTCCAATAAAAAAATTAAAACTCTTAATGCAATTTAACCTATCATGTATGGACCCTAACTTTGATGTACTAATCACTTCCTCATAAGTGCCGCATATGGGTGCGTTGGTAGATAAAAATAGATCTTCTAGAATATTCTAAATTTTCCTCCACTCCATATATAAAATAGAATACTTATGGGAAAAGTCACAATAATGCAATATTATAAGTTTGAAGGTTCACAATGCCACTTAAATATCACATAAGAATGTTAAAATTAATAGGAATAATAATAATTCCATAGTTTATGTAGAATGTACTTTTTGTATAATACAACTGTGTAGATATTTTTGGATCAATGTTTCAGATCATGCTATGTGAATCATACAGATAAAATAATAAGGATGGACATAATATGTAATATTAAAATTGATTCATTTGAAAATTTAACATTTTTTAAATATTTATTTTCTCTTTGACATGTTGGAAGGGAGAGAAAGTCACATTTTTAAATTAATTTAAAATAAAGAGATTGTAATATATTATAGATAGTTTTTATTTGTTAAGAATATGATATGTCATGATATAATTGATTATTATAAGATTAAAATTAGATTATTAAATATAACCATTTTAAATATAATAAATTATGTGTTCAAAATTTATTTCAATTATTAGATCCATTTTAACTATAAATAACTATATGTTTAAAATTCATTTCAATTTTTTTAAAGATCGGTGTTTAGCTTTTTGATTGAAACCAGAGCTATAATCGATTCTGGGGCACAAACTGAGGGCCCAATCCCTAAGAGAACTATAGAACCATTAATACTTTGATCACATTAAAACCATCGAGTAAATGATCACATCCCCTTCTGATATTTGAACTTGGATGGGGCTCAGCACAACCAAACCACTTCACCAATCCTTCTACATCTCATTGGCAAATTCATTTCAATTATTGATACATATTTATCTATTGACATTTCTCCCCCTACCCCTCCAAAAAAAAATAATAGATAAAATTAATAAATAAAATAAATATTAAAAATTAAAAGTTTAATATTTTTAAATATTTATTTTTTCTTTAATATATATTGAAAATGAGAGATAGTCACATTTTAAATTAATTTAAAATAAGAAAATTGAAATATATTATAAATTAATATGATTTATTATTATGACACTAAAATCACATTACTGGACTCTAAAAACTATTAAATAGAACTATTTTAACTATAATAAATTATGTGTTCAAAATTTATTTCAATTATTTAATACATAAGAATTATTTTAATTATAATAAATTATGTGTTTAAAATTCATTTCAATTATTGATACATATTTATTTATTGGCATTTCTCTCCCAAGGAAAAAAATAGATAAAATTTATAAATAAAAATGTATGCAACTAAATCCACTCACCTTAATTATTCTAATTAATCCATTTTATCCTAATCCTAGTAATTTATCTAATATCCCCCCTTAACATTTTCTTATTCACTAACCTTATAACATCCCCACCAATATATTAATCCCTTTAATTATCTCTTAATCCTATCATAATCCCACTTATCCATTATTTGGGAATTTTGAATTCCCATGACCCACCTACCCACCTACTAAGCCTATTATTAGGATCTCCTACACCCCTAGTCCCTAATCACCCACCTAATCCCTATCTAATCCCCTGCCTAATCCTAATTAATCCCTAAGTAGATTCTAGAATCTTCCAATTCTAGAATCTTCCAATTCTAGAATTCTCTCTAATTTAACCTTCCCCCTCTAGAACCCTCTATTCTAGAGGTTTCTAAGGAATTAAAAATTCCTTCAAAAATCCCCAACCATTGATCCCAATAGCCCAAGATTAAATTATAGCCATTGATTCTTCCCTCCATTTTCTATATAAACAAGGCACTCCTTCATAGCCAAGCCATCTATGAAGCTCATGAAGTCTCCATGCCAATATAATCCTTGAATCCATCATCAACATCCTTGATCATGCCATCATAAGGTTGAAATTCTGAGTCCATAGTAATCAACCATCCATTTGAACATCCTGGAAGGAGGATAACTAAAAAAAGGGATTGGTAAGGTTTATCTTATTATTCTAATTTGTTTTTATAATCCTTCCTACAAGGTAGTTTGATGTTTTTATTTTTTATTAAGTTGCATAGTTTAATCCAATAGATCAAAACTCTAACTATATTTTGGCGACCATGGTGGGAGGGGAGCTCCTTTTGGACTATTTTTTGTGAATGTGAATAATTAAGCATATTATAGGGCAGATTTAAAATAAATTTGGATCTTAATTTGATAATAAAATTATTCTCTGGTCAATTAATCATTCTAACATTCAATCCCATACTCTTACATGATTATATCTTATTTATATCAGGGGAATTGCTTGATTCTATTGTCAATATGTGCATTCTTTGATTTGTTCTGATTAATTTGTGAAATAATAAAGAGCATATTATTATTTTAAGATCAAATTTTATTACTAATTTCAAGGCTGCATATAGTTCTTTTTTGAAATATTGCTACTTTGTCATACAACCTTTCATCTCCTTTACGTATTCTATTATGAGTAGAATAACATTATAGTTTAATAACTATCTATTCTTGTTAGTATTATACCATGTTTCATATATTTTTTGGTTTCTATTGTATTATAATAAACTATGTTTGTTTTACACACTTAATCATGATCTTTACAAGCTTTATAAGTTCGTTATTTTGTTATTTTATATGTTTGCATTGCAGGGACCATTTCGAGACTATAAAAGCATGATTATGATCTAAATCTACTTTCAATCATACTTAACATGGTTCTATAACTTCAATTTTGGTTGAGGCTATCAAGAACACTAGAAAAAATATTGAACTGATTAGGTAAGACACAACAAATAGATCTTGATCTGAGCCATGCTATTTGATATATAGTCGATTATGAATTTCTAGTAAGCCAAACTAATTATCTATGAATATTTTGTGCATAATCTTTCACATATTCTATGTACAGTCATTTTGTTAAATAATTTATGCCCCTATTCTATATTGTGTCCAATCCCTATTTGATGCCTATATCAGGTAAGCATATTGGAAAAATTAGCTAATAATAGCATATATGTTTATCAGGGTGACTATGTATTTGTAAGGCTCAATGAAAATCCACCTTCCCATTATACTTTGATGGATGTTTAAAATCCTATTCAAAATCCATTTTTTTTGAGATGAGTACCATAATTTTTATGCCAAAAAACACATTTACATCATGTCACATCGCCACCTTACATATTAAATGTTGATTATTTTTAAATTTTTTTTGATCGAGTGAGTGTCATCGAGTTGAATCCTACATGTAATTATAAGATTTTATGAAACCACTATGGTTATCAAATTTAAAACTTGACACTTTCACTATCTTTCCTATTATTTTGATTAAATTTAAAATCAACACCTATGCTAATAAATTTCTATAAAAATTGAAACTGCATGAAATTATCAATTTCAAGTGGGTCATTCTAGAGACAGTGATAATTTTTGGCCTAATCCCAACAAAAAGAATTTATTAATATCTTTGAAAAAGTTATATTGTGTCAATTAATGCACAATTAATTGGTGTCTAGCTAATCTATTGAATACTAAAAATAGTCTAGTTTATAGTCTATAAAGTTAGTATATATTAAAAAAGGATGATACTTATTTGAAGTTTATAGTTTATAATTTGTAATTATTACAAACAAGTTTGCCATCATTTGTAAATATTATGTAAATGTGTTCTTTTGTATATATGATGTTAGTTTCCATATAGTAAAATCAAGTGTTTTTAGATAAATAGGGGTGTTTTTCTTTCTAACACGACTGTCAAAGATTTAAATTAAATAAATAAAAAATGTCAAACTACTCATGATTTTTCATTTCAAGCAATCCCTCAATCTTAATCAATAAAATCTATTAAAAATAAAAAACCATTGGCATCATTTTCTATAGAATCATCCCTTAGATTTCCTAGGCCCTTAGTTTGCCTTTAAAATTGTCATTTTTAATGCATTTTTGGATTGATTTTTAGTGAATGTTGAGTCATTCCAAGCCTCCCGCAAGGCCCAAATTGCCTTTGGCATTGAGGGTTCTACCCCTCGACCCCACCCTATACTATGATAGGAAATGCACCAAGAGCATTTCCCCTGGACTTGAAAGGGGCTCTACTCCTTGACCCCACTAAAGGTTGTCACCCCCAAACCCCTGTGTCATGGTTGACTCACCCCCAAAAAGTTATAAAGCTAAATCATGACTTTTTTAGGGTGTTTTCTTAAGGCCTATTAGATGAAAATTTTGTTTCTTTCAAGGGTAAACCTAAATGCTATTTTGTCTTTCTAACATCATCTTTTATAGGTCATATTTTGGTCTAACATCATTTCTTATAGGTTTTCCCTCAAGATTATTAATCGAAACTACTAATCATTGGTCTTATAGGTTGTCCTTCCACTAGTGCCAATCAAACTAATAATCATTTTTTTTAGGTCACCTTTCAAAGACATTTTGGCATACTGAAAATCATTTTGTCTTAGACTCTTCATAATTTTGTCATATATCCTTATATATTCTTGAACATGTATATATCTCACATCTTAATTAAATAATTTAATTAATCTCCTTTTTGGTCTACTTATTTGTCACTCGAGGACTATGGTGTTGTATACTCTCCTCCTTGCATCCTTATAGAGATTCCTGGAGGATCAAAAAACACTAACAAACCCTCCCATTTTTATTTTCTAGGGGTAACGTGATGTGGAATTGACACCCATAAACTTGTCATAGTCCTAGGAGAATATTGACCATGGATTTCACCACCACACACTAATCCAAAATCTATGTTCTAGTGGAGTATAAATATCAAGAATAGTTGTCATTAGACTAAGAAATTAACCCCATATAGGTCATATGTGAAGGGGAAGAATTCAATCTCTAAACCAAGCATTAGACAACACCCTACATAAATTTTTCCTCCACCATACCTAGCATATATTGGGGATGCCCCTAGAGAGCCCGCTTAACCTAACATAAGACCTGTCAGCCATAATATGTAATCTATTGTCAGAGCTAGAATCATATTCCAAGTGACCATCATGTGTAGATGGAGTTAAAATGGTTCATTAGATACTATAATGGGTCATCATCCTATAACCTCACTCATGAAGCTATTAGATGGTGCGATCATCAGGTTACACACCTATCAATTTACTAATCTTAGGATTGTGGTTTGCTTACTTGGGTATGTGTCATGCTAGACCTATGTTATTTGTGATCCAAGTCAACCTTTCACCCCAAGCCATACATGGTTATCTAGGAATTATATATCACCATCTTGTATATCCTTATCCCCATTTTATACAGTCTTAGTCATCTTATACATTCATCCTTCATCATATCTTTTACATCCTTAATCTTGTACATATCCTAATCTAATTTTGTCTTAACTTCTTTGTCACCCATTCAAACCTTATCATCCCCCATTTAGTCTAACCTCATCCTATCTTATCCTAAAACATACTTAGTTATCTATTTAGGTCACACATATGTCCAAACCATCCTCATCTCTTTCCTTTTACCCCTTATAGTTTCATCATCACCCATATATACTTATCTTAGTATTAATCCCGTTAACCCATCACTTAATCACATATCCATTTCACCTTGAGCAATCTGGTCTAAGGTTTTGAACTATTCCTCTTGTTATCCATCCATATCATCCTATCATTCTAGTCCACTATCACTCATCACATGGTAAGATCTCATACCTAGTCGATGTCCTATTAGCATCTTGTCACTTTGCTGATTTTAATCTAGCATCCAATCAATCATCATTGTAGTCTATATCATCTAGTCATCTTACCTATTCATAACTAGCACCCATCTAATCATTATCTTAATAGTTTGAATCTAGGTACCCAACAAATCTCCAATCCTCTTACTAGATGGAAAACTAGGCATTCTTGATAGATCATTATCACTTATTTTACTATCAATTGAAAATTTGATCCTAGTCTCACATCATCTCAATATATCATTTATCCTTGCTTTGACCAAACACATATCTAATTCCTAAATCTAAATTTACAACATGTATTCCCCTTTCATTATCCACCTACATGAATAACAATAAATAATGCAAATAATAACTTAACTATAAAATGATAGAGATAGATGATTTAGAGGCTAAAACCTGAGGTAGGGATTAGTCTGAGTGTCATAAACAAGATCTAGGTGTCAAAACCCCTTTTAGATAGTAGCACCCTAATTGGAAAATAGTTCCAAAAGGCATAAGTGTCCTTTTTTGGTAGTAGTGTCCTCTATGTAGGACTATCCCTAGTTTCTAGGTGTACCTATGTCTATATCTGTAAGGCATGTTCCTATGTACATGAATTTTGAAACTTCATAGATGGCTTGTTTTGACTAAATTAATTGTCAAACACTAATCATCCATATTTTTAGGGAATCTAGTTGATACAAGCTAAAAAGTGTGTTGTTAGTAGAGTAGACTGGACATCCTCAACACCCTACTGTGATGAGAGTTTCCTATATACAAATACTCTAAAGAGGGATCAAGCCCAATGTATCTCTCACCACTTAAGTACTGGTGTAAGTGTAAATGAATCTATTATGATAGTTGACTTGAGTGCTTTGAATGTGATTGAGACTAGAAATTTGAGTAATTAAAGCTTAAGAATACTATAAATGGTAGTATTTAGAAGTAGGGAAGACAAAGGATTGATAACCTTAATTATGCATAACTTGTTTTGATTTTGCATATGTGATTTGCATTTTATTTTCATCTAGAGATTAGAGAGCTAAAATTGATGTATATATATTATCTTGATGCTTTTGTGGGTGTCACAATAGGTCTAGGCTGACCCTAGGAGGTCTAAGATTTGAATATATATATATATATATATATATATATATTTATAGAAAAAATATGGAAAAGACAATAATGCCAATATTAGAACACTAACACCATGTGGTGTTACTATCCTTATTATGGTGCTAGTGTTCAAGTGGCAGAACTTGAGGCACAAAGGGTCATGATTCAAGAATGAGGGTCAAGGACCACATTAAAGATGACTAAGGATGTCTATAGCTCATACGAAGGTTGGATAGGTGTGAAAATAGGCTCTAGGATATGTCTAGAACTAAGCTAGGGATAGGTGGTCTCAATTAGCACTCTTAACACAAAAATGTCACTTTGATGTGATTACATTTCCCCCCTTTATTATAGAAATGCAACAAAGAAAAATGAATAGGATAAAGGAAAAGGAAGTGTAATTAGACTTACCTAAAAGGTGAATTCCATGAGTCTGGATCTGAGTATGTGAAACATGCTCCAATGCATGTCCTATAAGTGAAACATGCATAGATCAGTCCTTACTTAAGAGATCAAAAAAATTGAGTAAAGAAGTAACTAAGTAAAAACTGAGTAAAGGGTTAAGAGACAGGAAAAGAATAAATACAGCTCATTGGGTACATGAACTAATGCATAAACCTGGTGATAACCTATGTGTGTATATGTGTATAGTGATTAATTGGTGAATAGCTTGGACTGAGCTAATGGATTGCTTAATCCTCATGTGTGGGTGACTCAAGAACTCAATCCATTTTTGACTCCATCATTTCCCACCCCTACTTGGTGGATCATGACCTGTGAATAGCTTAGATTGGATTGATGGTGTGTCCAACCCTCTCATGTAGGTGGCTTAAGAACTCAATTAGACTATGACTCAATAATTTCCTACACATGTGTATTAGATGTATATAAAACTGAAACTATTTGATGTAATTGAGAATGTCTAACTAGATATATCTAACTATAAATGTTGGATCTGTAGCCACTTGGGTATAGGAGGTAGCTCCAAGCCACTTGAGAATGCCAACCATTATAGATGGAATAAGGTATGAAAATGGTGGGCAACCTAAAATATGATGTTTGATATATATAATGTATAAATGATCAAATATAAATAATATGCTTCACACATGCCCCAAAATTTGATATCTAAGCATATGGAATCTAGACTAAGTTTTAATAATATGTATCTAAGTATCTGAATTTAAAATGGGAATGGTCATGCTACATATGATGCCCCTAATTTAAGCAAATTGGTATGAATTTGAGCTAAATTGGTATTAATATGAGCTAAAACAATATGAATATAAGATAAACTAGTATAAATTTGATCTAAACTAGTATGAATTTGAGCAAAACTAGTAAATTTATAACTAAACCTATGTAAACTTGGATTGTATTTATTGTACTTTTTCTAGGCAATATAGATTTTTTTGAAGCTAAGGCTAATGGATAGTAGTGCCATATCTTGGATAATAGTGCCATGTGGTACTAGTGTCCCAATTTGGGTGTTAATGACTTACTACTCTGATTTCTATTTAAGTGTAACTAATCTTTGTGTCATTATTTCCCATTATATTTACTTGAGTCTAATTTTTGTAATCTGAGCTTATGTGCTAAAAAATGTACTGTGAGTGCATTATGGTAGCTTGATCACTGCGATAAACCCATATGAATTCCCCCTCTTTTGAGGGGAGTTGTTTGACTTATGCAAAAACTATCCTCAAACTAAAAAGTTTTACAATATATGTGTTACTCAAAGCATATATGATATCTATGTAATATCCAATATAATGTGCATACATAACATTGGAATGTAAGATAATCTGAGAATAATTTTATAATGTGTTATATATGTTATGTCTATCATTCACAAGGCTATCAATATAGATATAACAATGTATGCTACAATGAATTTGAATAATAACTGAGTAGCTACTTAGGGGGATCGGGCATGATGTCCATCATGACACCCAAATAGGAATGGGAGATGTATGAGGTCTCTCATGGCATCTAAAACTAGAGTGTGTAACAAGCAAGAGATAAATTTCATGGCCATGATGCATACAAGAAAGCATACATACAATACACATGAGGCATGAAAATTAGGCCAAAGGGGCATAAAACAAGGGACATGGGCACATGTCACTTAATCTGAGAAAATAAGACATACAAGGATATATTCAAATGTCCACATATGCAAGCAACAAATAGTTTGTATTAAAGATACATTTAAGGACATGTTCAAATTTCCATATACACAATCAGGAAGACACATAAAAGTACATGGGCACATGTCCAAAGCATACATATAATGAAAATAAGTGGCATAGTGACATAAAGCAATGGCATATTCAAATTCCATTGAATATAAGAATCACAGAGACACAATAAAATATAAACTAGGAAAGCTAAAAATGAAAGTATGCATAAACATGTGGTACAAATTTATATAAGAGCTAAGATGTATACAAGCAGAGTCTAAAGTATTAGTATTAAGGAAAAATATAAGTAGGTTTAGGATGATCAATATCAAGATATAATAATGTTAAATCTTTGATGTAGAGTCTAGAAAGATGTAGTTTGGCAATCGAAACTATGTATATGATGCCACCAAATGGGTGAATGTATTGAATAAGGAACCCATGTATCTATGTCTATACCCCCAATGGGTATATGTTAATAAATATGGAGTTGTGTAGTGGACATGGGTCTTGTAAGTTTCTATAAAAACTCGACAAGAATAAGTTAATCAATGTATGTATGATAAAATTGACTATACTAAGATAGCTATCATATGTAGTGTTTGATAAATATAAGAGATGTAAACATGGTAATGCATACAATATATAATTTTTATTTTTGAGTAAATATTTGAATGTTTTTTTGTTTTGACATATTATATTATTTTTGTATTTTTAGATATAAGCTATGTATAAGCAACATAAAAATTAAACTGTATATAAGGAGCAATAAATAAGGAAAGTATGTACAAGAAAGGAGGAACAATACTAACCAATAAGTCTCATGGGAGACTCACTATCAATGTGGCTTGTTTCAAAAATAGGAATGGTAATATCTTATGTAGTGTGATTGCTATGATGTAGTTTAATGGTGTTGCAGTATGAATTTGAGTATTATTCCTCATTGAAATCATAATAATCATAATAACTTGGAATGCTAGTGTTAACTTATGTTGTATCTGGATGAGCATAGGGAATTACTTGATACTATGGAGTTAACCTATTTAAATTGTGATTTAGAATATTTATTATGATTTTTCCCTTTGAAACTATGCTTATTTTAGGCATATGATGCTTTGAGGCTCTTTTGATAGAAATCCTCTATTGAGAATGCTAGTTGGCTTAGCTTGATTTTGACGTTGCAACTTAAATTCTTTCTCTTTTTGTAATATTTCCTATGTATCTAGACTTGTTACCTTGATAAACTATATTTGTGAATGATTTAATTAGGATGTTTGATAAATCCAAACCTTGTTGACCAACATTATCCAACTACTAGAATAGGAGTAGTGATGCCTTGGGATTACTTACCCAAAGTTTGACCATGATAATCAAACTATTGTAGATATTTTTGACCCAACCCATACTGCTTTGAAAGTTGAGCCTCAGTTTAGAGAGATATATTTACATCTTTTACTTGATTTACCTATTTTTTTGTACTATTTATTGCTATAATTATGTTGTGTAAACCTTTTGATGTTTTGAGTTATGCTTTGGTAACCATTTTGTCCTATTTCTGAATTTGACCCTTTTTGAATTTATAGATGTGTCATTGTTGGTTTTTTGGATGATGTGTCACTATGTGAGTCATCTATATCCATTATCTATTTTATTTTCCTTTTCAATGCTAAAAATGAATCGGCATGGTGACCATGCATTATATGACATGCACAATAATATCTTTATCTTCTCATTGAGTGTAGAGGAGGGAGTTGATCAACTCAGTTTTAATCATTTCCATTAGTATCTCACTTGAAATATTATTGGACCCATGTATGATTCTTAAATCACTTATAATAGATGCATTATGTTTTACTTTATGATTTGGATATGAAAGAGTGTTAGGCATAACTTTCCTAGGAGTAAATGTATATACATGATGAATACTAGTATATTCTGAAGACTTTATACATGTAATGTAATTTGCCAATAATGTGAGCTTTTCACTTAATAACTAATTTTGATTATATAAATATAATATTAACTTGATTATACTAATAATTTGATCCCTTAGGGTCTCACAAGTCCAAATCATAGTTGATTTTGATTGAACATGTAAGCACACACCCTGTAGGGGAGATGTGTGGATAGTCTGAGTATGGACATTAGTAACAATAGTATAGGATACCTCATCTCAGGGAGGAATGATAACATGGTCCTAGTTATATGGAAATTAGATATCACCCTCATGGAGATGAGGAGAAGAAGGAGATTCTTTCTTATATATAAGATATGACATTAACACTTGAAACATTATTGTTAGCTTACGTGCTAAATCCTCTATGTGTGTAAGGGTTTGCTTGTTAATAGAATTCCACATAAGAGAAATATAACATGATATGAAATATGACGTATATTGGAACTAATTTAAAGCATGATGTATATGTGTTTATGTCACCTTTGAATTCATTCTAAATAATAGGAAACAAGCCTGTAACAAAAGCTAAAAAATGTTGCATCAAAAATTAATTATCTTCATTTATTATTATTATTATTATTATTATTATTATCATCATGATTATATTAAATATGAATCTAGTTGAGGGTTATATAAGGCTTGAAGCATAAACCCTAGGGTTTTCTAGGGTTAGGGTTGGAGTAGTATTCAAAGTAAGTTGGGTTCACTAAATGTTTTAACCTTTTAGGTCTTAGTGTATGTAAATCCTAAGTTGTTAAAGAGCTAAGTATAGGAAATCAGGGTAGAAATATGGATAAATATAACCACTAATTTGTTATAGAATTGACTTAATTTGAACTTTCTAAAAATAGAAATAAATAATGCAAATAAGAATTTATCTAGAAAATGATTGAGATGAAGAATCTGGAGGCTAAGAACTGAAGCAAGGACTAGTCTAAGTGTCAAAAATAGGATCAAGGTGTCAAAACTCCTTCTTAACAATAGTACCCTTATTAGATAGTAACATCATGGTGATAGTGTCCTTATTTTGGCACTAATGTCCTATGTAGGAATGTATTAATCTTTTACGTTGTACTTGTGTCTAGATATATAAGTCCTATTCCTATGTGCATGAGTTTGAAAACCCTGTAGATGGCCTATTTTGATTGAATTTAAGAGAAAACCCTAATCTTCTATGTTTCTAGGGAATCCAATTGATACAAGCTACAAAGTGTGTTATTAGTGGGGTAGGTTGGACATCCTCAACACCCTGCTATGTTGAGAGTTTCCTACATACCAATATATGTAAGAAGGATCAAGCCCAATGTAGTTTCACCCACCACAGTGTTGGTACAAGTGAAAGTGAAGCTAGTATGATATATGAATTGAGTGCCTTAAATGTGCTTAAGACTGGAAATCTAAGTAATCTAAGTTTCAAAATGTTGTAGATGGTAGTATGTAAAAGTAGGCTAGAATACAGATTGATAACCTTAATTGAGCATAACTTATTCTTAGTTTGCATATGTTATTTGAATTTGATTTCCATCTAGTGTTTAGAGTTCTGAAAGCCATGTAAATATATTATTTTGGTGCTTGTGAGTGTGATGAAAGAGGCTTAGGCTGACCCTAGGAGGTTTAAGATTTGAAAATATATCTGTTTATGGAAAAAAGATGGAAATGATAGTAGTGCCAATATTGGGACACTAGCACCATGTGTCACTATTGTCCCTATTATGGTGCTACTATCCATGTGGCAAACTCAGAGGCACAAAGGGTTAGGATATAAGAATGAAGGTCTAAGACTGCTTTAGGGATGACTAAAGATGTATGTGGCCCACAAGAAGGCTAGATAAGTGTGAAAATAGGCTCTAATATAAGTCTAAGGCTAATTTAGGAATATGTGGTCTCAAGTAGCAATCTTAGCACTAAAGTGTCACTTTTAGATGATTACAATCACCAAATTATTATTAATGAAGTTATGTGTACTCCTAGAGGCAATTACCACATTCACCTTCTATTTCTTTTGGAAACCCATGACATTAAGAGTTTGAGGATTATTGTCTAAAAGGGTATGATAGGAAATTTTAGGTTGAGAATATTAAAATTCATCCTCAAGTTCTTTTAAACCTACCCCTGAAGCCTCATCATATTCCTCCTCCTCATTGGTGCCTTCAATGTAAAACTTATTTTTAGCACATAGATGTCCTTATTTCCATTTGATATCACACCCAAAACACAAACCTTTTGTAGGGTTTTATTCATCTTGTTGAGGTGTCAATCTTGTAGGATACAAAAATGATGGTATTGGGAAGGGACATTCACAAACATTAATGAAAGGTGTTCATTTGTTCAAATATTTTTCCTCAGCTAGATGTGCCCTTGGTATGACTTTATATACATAACTAGGATGAAACATGCAAACCTTTAATTAGATGTTATCTTTGAGGCCACCAAAATTAGGTTAGTCAGATTTTCCTCAGTGATGTCTTTCACATGTAAGGAGAGATTCTAAAATTGATGAATGTAATCCTGTACATCCTAGTTTGAGGGAACTTGGATAGTTGGTTGAAGTAGTTTTTTGAGACATTATTGTGATAGTGGAGTTGTATCTATTTAGAAAATACATATCAAGAAACCAAGAGAGCCTTATTCTTATTTTGAGCACATAATTAATGATACCAAATAAACTTCTTAGGTTTCAGATACAGAGAGGCCATGACCTCCTTTTGTGAATAGGGAGTCTTATGTAGATCAAATAAATTTTAAATTTTAATAATCTATGTGAGTAGATCATTACCATAAAACTTACGTAGGTCTGCTTTTAGTAAAAATGGCTTCATACCATGGTTGACATTATGATTTTTTAGAGGAAAAGAACCAAACTATAGTGGTGGAAGGTTGTTTTAAAATTTATGAGCTAAAAATTTGGCCAATTACCCAATGATGTGTTATAATTGATACTAAAATCTATTTAGGTCCTCTCTCAGCCTTGTGAGGTCCCCTTTAATCACATCAAGATCATATGTCTACACCATGCCTTACAATTTTAAATTATGTTGTTGAACTATCTCTAAAATACTCAAATTAGAAGTTTATGACTCCATGTCATATTTGTGAGGATTTTTAATGATTTGTTTCTCTTTCTCACAACCACAAGTGTTAGGCCCTACCATGAATTAATCATAGGTGGATCATGACCCAAAAATAATATATCATCATGTTGTATATAAGTAGGGGTTTTAAGTCATATACCTTGTCAAGCACTTATCTAGATGTCCAAGTCATATCTAGACTTGTTACAACTTGGTGCAAGCCTTGACTAATCTTATAGTGCTCAACATTTGTCACTTGACTATGCTAACATCACTTCATATAACATGTAATCCTTATGAACTCACTTGAATTATAATAGAGAAAGGACTAAGGGTCATGTTGGGATAGTTGTGCTATGACAAAACTCTATCTTTTAGGTAATTTAGTTATTACAAAGGTGATGGTAAGTTCATTGACACAAGCCATTCTAGGGGTATCTGACTTTTTGTTAGGTGCAAGCCTATATGATGTGGTTTTATAGCTTCATGGGTGGAAGCTTTTGGTTTCCTTGATTTATCATCATTCAGGTGCTTAGAGGGTTGAATGGGGTACTTATATGGACTTAGGATTAGGCTCATGATTTGACACAAGTATGATCATAAGGCATGGGGTCTTTCCTATAGTTAGATAATTTTATATATAGAGTGTTTATGTCATCATAAACTAAAAAAATACCATGAACGAGATAGGTTGAAAGATCATTAGAACTTAATATTCATAATATAAGGTTACACATTGCAACTATTATAAACATTGCACAAACCATTCTCATTCTAAGCCTATAACCACAACCATGTAAACCAAACTAACACTCATTGGATGCAATGCCATTCATCATTAAATAGAGTTAAAATATAAATTATTTATCAATAAAAATTGATAAAATGCTCATCTTAAAGCTACTAAAGGCTCAGAGGCTCACAGGCAAGCTTTGGCACTACAACTAGGAGCCTCAAAGGCATCTATGCTAAAACCTAAGCTAAAGGGCGAATATAGCATACAAAAATAAACTTGTATAGCTTTGATACTATAACTCAACTCTCCATGCTAACTTGATTAAAATTGACTTTTATAGCACTTAAGAACATGTTGGGTGTTGAGTTGGTGCTAGATGAAATCATTTTGCCAACTCCACTACCCTACTTCCATCATGCTATGATTGTCTTGTGTGCCCAACTCCTGATAATGATTGAGTTAGTAGGGAATTGGTTAGCCACCTACCATTTAACACCACAAGATGACAAGCCTAAGTGATGACATTTTGGTTCCATTACTAGATAGTGTTAATTTTTTTAATTACAATAGTGCACTAGAATGATGCTCTGACTCTCCCTTGAGAGCATTGAGCATTGGCTTGAACAAGTGGAGGACAACCTTGCATTGAGTCACCCAACCTATAAAGGATAGAAACCAAGGAAGTGGGTTCAGACTCATCTGTATGATGATTTGTACAAGGTTTTATTTTGTGAACTACCTAAGCAGGTGTACTGATGGTTGGTTGCTTATACAATTCACAAAACTCAAAGATATGGATAGTGCCTAGAGTGAATGAAAGAGCACCTAAAAAGGATTTAGAACTTAGACACAACTTGGACTAGAACCATAGATAAATTTTGGTAGGGTGAGTTGAATAGCTACATGCTTGAATTTATAATATCGACATACTCCTTCCTTAAAGAAGTAGAATATCAATTCTTACATGAACCCAGAGGTGCATTTATGAGAGAGTTTTTCACTAAAATTAAGAAGTTGATGCTGGATTATGGATTTAAAACCATGATAATGGAAGGCTAAAGTCCTCTCGCATATGAGCATCATAACATGGAAAAGGGGGATGTGTAGGTGAAGTGCCATGGAAGGAGACAAGTAATTTGACACCTAAGAGCTCAGGAGATAGGTTTATAACAAGAAGAGGTGTAGGCTAATGGAAGATCTAGAACCTAAAAGTGCCAAGAAGACCCATAGCAAGTGGGAAGGGCATGGGGAAGGATCTCTTAAATGGTAACAGTGCCTAGATGAGTGAAACTTTGAAGCCATAGAATAAGTTCCATAGTTGACAAGTGAAGAATGCTTAGGGTCCCTATAGAATTTGACCATTGGAGATGTGTTGGATGCACCTACCCCCTTTAGACCTTTGACATGATCTCATGTAATAAATACCTCATAAGAAGATATAATATTTATAACTAACCCCATTTTTAACCTTAGCTTTGACTATTTTGTAGACTTGGACCATGATTTTGTGATTGAATAAGTTGTTCCTTACAAGGAGCTAAGTGAGGATACCTCTAGACCTTGGATAGATAGCTCAACCAGACAAAACATGAGAAAAAGCATCCTAGTCCATCCCATGTTTGTTATGAAACCTAAGCAATAGCCCAAAGGAAGTGGCCTGACACTACTAGTCGATAGTATAGTACCATCATCATCCACATTGCTAAAAATAATAAAAGAACCAATGCCTAGCATGATGGCTAGAGGCATTGGAGGACCACTGTTAGGATAAGTACCAAGGGGACAAGCACATTATATACTAGCTTCTCATCTACCCTATGTTTATTACATGATAGCCATACATTTGCCTAAGTATTGAGGTGTAGAGAATTTCTTACATCATGTGCTCAAGTGTGAACTACAATGGTATGCTAAGGGTATAAGCCAATCTGAGCACAAGGCAACCCAATTCAAAATAACTCTACTTGATTGCACCCATACTTGGTATAGGAAGTTTAATCCTAACTAGGTTATGGTTGATTATGACACCCTAAATGAAGCCTTCTTGAATGAATTAGATATACCTGAGTTTGAATAATAGAGCATCAATGTGATCAAAGAGATTGACTAGGGATTATCAAAGAGCATGCACCTATACAATGCTAGATTTAAAACTCTTCTTTCCAAGCACCCTTATGATATTTACACCTCTTAGCGTGTACACTGGTTCATTGTGGAATTTATAGTACCATTTAGAAGGGTGTTATCCATGAAAGCATTCATAGACCCTCAAGAATCTCTTGAAGCCATGCTCAGAGCTGAGGCATTTAGGAGCATTGACATAGGAATTATCCCTTTCTTGGAGGTGTAAATTACATCTATATATTCCCAACTATAAAAGATGACTACTAGTTTATTGCAATATGCTTAAAGTGGGTTATGGTGTACCAACTATAAGATGAAAGGCCAAAATAAGAACAATTACCCTCAAAGGAATATGCACACATTACTTCTCAATTGTGAGGTTTGTCATGAGGTGCATGATGTTGCAACTACCCTTTATTACAATGTGCCAATTAGGTTAGCACAACCACCTATTATTGATTATGTGATTCTCATACTCATACTATGGCTAATTGTTGTAATTGATGAGATGCATGAGAACATGGGGAGAGGCACATGACAAGCAATGATAGCAGTAAGAAGGTAGGTATTCCAAGGAAATGAGGGATATGGCTAGTAGAATGCAAGATATGGGATGTAAAGAGGTACCTAAGGGTGAGGTGGTGGACATGGTGGAGGAAGGATTCCACCATGATCATGTTATAATTTTGGTTTGACCGAGCACTATCAACATGACTATTCTATGTATCCAACATTTAGGTATTATCGAGGAACACACAAGGTCAAGGAACGCCCCAACCTATATAAAATATTGAACTAAGATAACCCTAAAATGGATAAGGATGTAGGAATGATCAGGTATGAGCTTAAAGTGGAGAAAAGGACTCTAAAGGTGTAACCAATCCACATGGAGCCAATCAAAGTACATGCAAATACTTGGAGTGGACTCACCATTCAATTGCTAATTGTGCTAGTACTAGAGTTGCACCTAGAATATGGGGAACCAAACCACACTGAGTGCATAACATATCCTAAACCCAAATTTTCACCTTAACCAAACTTTGTGTGTTAAAAATATGTATTGTAGCAGGTTATGAGCATGATCCCAAACTTATAAAGAGCACTCCAACTGGTGTGAGACCTAAAGGCATAGACTAATGCCTCTCATAAGAAGTAGGATGGTCATGAGGTTGAAGTACCATAACTAACAGAGATCTTGCACCTCTTACAAATAGAAGGGATGTTGCCTCTATTAAATAACTTTCTCTTAGAACTTACAAGGTATCATTCAGTTGAATTTGATACACAACACATAGAAAGGGTATGAGAGGTTAGGCATACCCAGAATGTGGAGTATGACCAATAACTCTTGGTGAATTCCATCATTAATGGATGGTCCATCTATGAGGTCCTTATCAACATAGGAATTAAGGTTAATATCTTGATGAAGAATGCATGGGAGAATATGGGTAGGCCAAACTTGAGGCCTTCTCCCCATGTACTCTTTATGTCTAACAAGACCCAAGCACAACCAATCAGAATTTTGAAGGGAATTATTGTAGATATTATGGGCACCAAATTACATGATGACTTCAAGGTAATTGAGCTAGCTAAATAAGATAACTATCTATCACTTATATGAATGCCATGATGTTATACAAATTTTTTTGATATGCACTTCAAAAAATTATATATGAATTTTGGAAATGCCAAGGGTAGTGATTCCCCTCTGTAGTGACCAAGTACCCCCATATGTAGAGAGAGTTGATCTTGAGGATGAGATCAACCATATATATAACATTATGACATAAGGCATCAATAATCTCAACCCCACTAATCAAGGAGTACTCTCTTGGGAAGATGGATAGTCAGCTTCAAACACCACCAATGTTGCTTACAACTAATGGGTCAAAGAATCTTATGAGGCTACTGGTCATAGGTGTTCCTTGGTGTGCACAAAGGCAAAACCTATAAGGATTGGCTAGGTCTAGATTGATCACACTTTGAAATGATGTGTCCCTTATAATGAGAAGAAAGGCAAGAAGGTACTCTATCTAAGCAAAGGTAAATTTTTAACACTCCTAAAATTTGAAGGGAGTAACCTAGTGGAAAATTATGTTCATGATATCAAATCATGCATCCCAAAAGAAATAGATATAATGGGCACACTAGTGTATATATTGAAAATCACTATCACTCATTAGTGGCCATGTAAAAGTCTAACTTGCCAACTTGGAAAGATGTGAAAACAACCATTTGCACTAGATTCAAGAGAAGTATTGAGGACTTGGATATATTGACATACTCTAGAAAATCTGATCCCATAGTGCATGTGTGCTTATGTAAAGAGACATGGATTGATTACATCATGATTGCCCCAAAAAACTTATGGGTGCACACCTCCTATAGAACTCTGAAGACATAAGCGTGAGCATGGTATGTGGTCAATAAGATGCAATGTGAAAAAAAATATTAGGATGACCTTAAGAAGAATTTTTTGCACACCTTTTCCTCATATAACTTGGAGTTGATCAAGCTATTGCAATAAATTTTGAGGGCAGTGTTTGAGGACACCATAATATTTTAGGAGCACCTAAAATACATGTTTAGGGAGAAGAGGATAACACTCCTAAATTTATTTGAGCACCAAATGATCAATAATGACTCGATTAAATAAGATGATGAAACTTTGAAAGAGTGATACTAAAAAACCTTGGCAAGCAAAAGGAAACTTATACACCAAATAGATGATAGTGTTCTCGATAAAGAAGACTTGATTCATCTTTGTATAGAGATAACTGAGGGAACTTAGCAAATCAAGGACTTTCACCAAAAAAAAGAATGAACCCTATTCCACAGCACTAAATGCCATCAAGGTGGACATCAGTATAGAAGGAGAGCCCAATATGGCTACTCTAGGTGCCTATTGGTCTAAAGTAGAACTCGCATGCATTATGGATCTCTTAAAAGAATTCCAAGACTTGCTCCCCAAGAATTATCAAGATATGAAGTACACCCACCCATCCTTTGAGAGGATGATCATACATATAATCTATGATATAATACCAGTCAAGAAGCACCCATACAAGATGAATCCCAACCTTCATATTAAGGTTAAAATAGAGATTGATGTAATGCTAGCTGTAGGGGTCATTTACCCTATGTAGGAGTCTGAGTGGGTAAGCATGATAGTGATAAGCATCAAGAAGGATGGGAAAATTAAAATGTGCATCAATTATAAAGTAATAAACACTACCTATGTCACTAACCTCTTCCTAACTTCATTCACTGATGAAGTCCTGGACAACATCGTAGGCTGTGAGATCTACACCTTCACTAATGGGTTTTCTAGATACCATCAAGTCTAGATTGAGGAAGACAAGACCAAAAAAATTTTTATAACTAAATGGGGTTATTTTTATTATAATTTGATGTCATTTGGACTCAATAACATGTTATCCATATTCTCTAGAGTGGTGATCACCACATTTAAAAACTTCATCCATAAGTTCCTCTAGGTATACCTAGATGTCTAGATGGTGTATGGCCTCATGAAGGACCATTATGATAACTTGTGCCTAATGTTTGAAAGGTATAGACAACCTTAGATATCCTTAAAATTGAGGAAGTTAATCTTCATGACACCATTTAGAACCCTACTAGGGTACATCATCTGTAAATATGTTTTGCTCATAGATCCCATGAAGATTATGATAATCATTCGGATCCAGACTCCTTCCACATAAAAAGATGTTTGCACATTTTTTACCATTATGGATATTATATAAAGTTAATAAGGATCTATGTAAAGATTGAAGCATCACTAGAGGAGCTCTTGTGCAAGGATGGCCCATTATATTAGGGAAAAATGCAAGAGGATGCCTTTGAAACTTTAAATCTCAAGTTGGACAACATACCTATTTTATAATTTCCCAACTAGATGACCGCATTCCACATCCCTATCGATGCATCTAGGTCTATGATTGGTGAAATCATAGCACAACTTGATGAAGTAAAAATGGTTCACCCCATCTCCTTTACTAGTAAAAAATTGATAAAGTCATAACATAACTATACCATAACTAAGTGTGAGGCATTTGCCATTGTTTATGCCCTATAAAACTTTAGAACATACTTATTAGTAACCCCATTCATCTTCTTAATATACCATGAAATGCTTAATTACCTCATGAATAATCCCATTCTCCATGGGCATATTTGTAGATGGATAGTTCTACTTCAATAATAAAACTCGGGCCCAAACCATTTATCCTATATCAACTCTGGTAATGTAACATTGCCTATTGAGGATGATATATTAGATGTATAACTCAGAAGAGTCTAGTATACCCCTAAGGACTTGGTATAGATAGCCACTTTTTTAACATTAGCTAATTAGTGGGGAACTATACAAACTAGGTCAAGATGAAGTCTTATACTGATGTGTTTTGGAGAATGAAAGGGACTCCATTTTACACAAGGTGCACAAGGGGATAATAGGAGGCCATTGTGCAAGAGATGCAATAGTGTACAAGGTATTAAAATCAAGTTTATAATGGCCAAGTATATTTCAATATCTAAAATATTATGCCAAGGCATGTGACATATATTAATGCATAGGGAATCCCAACCACCGAGATGAGATTCCTCTCATCCCCATTCTAGCCTAGGCACCATTTGAGAAATGGGCCATTGATTTTGTTGGACCAATTACTTTTGCAGCAAGGTGCATAGGCACAAGATACATTATAATAGCCACTAAATATTTCACCAAGTCGGTCAAGGTCATGCCAACTAAAAACTTCACAGTCACTATACCCATAAGGTTCATATGGGATAACATCATAAGTTGTTATGGGTGCCAACTCAGCTTGACTAGCGATAGAGGCACACACTTCATTAATGAAATTGTGTGGATCTTGTTGATAAAATACATGGTGGTGAACCATAATAATTTTTTTTTATCATCCTTAAGTGAATGGCATAATTGAGGCATTCAAAAAGATCCTGGGGATGTTCCTCATGAATATATGTGATGTTGGTCACAAAGATTGGGATGATCAAGTGTCAGTAATGTTATGGGCATATCACATAACCTATAAGTGCTTGAACAAGGCTACACTATTTCATCTGGGGTTTAGCACTAAGGTTATTATAATAATGGATTTCTTGGTGCCATCATTGTGCATTATAGAAATTATTTGATTAGATGACCAATAATCATTAAATTCAAGGCTAGAAGACTTAAAGCACTTAGATGAGATGCATGCCTAGGCAAGGTGGAGCCAATAGATCGAGAAGGCATGCTATAAGCTCTAGCATGATAAGCATATTAAACATAAAGTAATGAATGAAGGAGCATTAGCTTTGATCTATGACTCTAAGTACATCAAGCATCCAATCAAGCTTCAGATAAGGTGGATGGGCCCATATGTCATCCATAATATATTAGAGACTGGCACATGCAAGCTGCACATGTTGTTGGGTGAAATATTCCATGGGCATTTCAATGGTAATTAATTAAATCCTTATAGGTAGTAAGATGGCACTTATGCCATTAGACACCAGTTCCCCAATCATGAGTCAATGGTATTATGTGACCAAAATAAAGTTTGGCATAAGACAAATAGTTCCTGATGAATTGAGTTATATTGTGTTGTTATAGGGATAAGTAAATAAATGGTGCTTTGAGGCCCATCGATAAAACTCTTCTGGCACATTCAAACATAATTCTAGCTAGGTTAGTTGAGCATGGATGCTTTCTAAGTGCTTGAGGCTAGGCACCTAAGTTATGGGCATGTGAAATTTCCCATATTTAGCCATAAAGCACACCATATCTTTGTATGAAAGATTCAAAAAGTGAGGTGCCTTGAGGCTTATAGGAATATTTTTCTATCACTTTCACGCATACTACCATTTAGGTAAATTGATCGAGGTTGATTCCTAAAAACCTACAGCCAGACACCTAAGTCTAGGTGTATAGAACTCATTAGACTTATAAAATAGGAATACCAAGTGACAATGAAAGAAGCACAAGGTGATCATGTACATAAGATAAAAGTGAGGTGTACAAGATGTAATGCATGCAAGACACCTAAAGAGTTACATGTTGGAGGACCAACCCAAGGGATTTATATGGGTTAGGACAAGCCAATGCAAAAGATGAAAGTGTAGAGAAATCAACCAAGATAGTAAAACACAATTAGAATGGAAGCACAATAAGAAGAGGAAATGGGACTGTGGAGGCTTAATCATATGCATGTGAGGTGATACACCTAGGTTTCCATAAAGAAGGCAAAGGTCGTACCAAGTAAATAAAATCATAGGAGAAACATTGTCACAATAAGATAGTATCCACCCAAAGTGAGGTAAGAATTGACCATTTGAACTACACGTCACTTCACCAAAAAACCATTAAAAAAATTAATTGAGGTGATGTTAGAGGCATAATGATCTGGATTAAATACATACATGGTAATAGATTTTAGGGATTTTGTGGGTTTTGGAAAATCCCAAGATTTTTAGGCACCACCATGCCATTAAACACCTGTAATTAATTTGGTAGAAAAATTAACGGTATAAAGTGGCAGAAGAATAATTAGTTAGGGTACAAACACAAAAATTAATTTGAACTTAGAGCATCAAACTAGAGCCAAAATGAACTAGAGTGAAAGCAAGATGTTACTGCAGTAAGAAATTGATCACCTACAGATGCCAAAAGTGAATGAGTAAATAAAGGGAGGAATAGTGCTCTCTTTGAGATTGGCATAGAGGAGTGTAAGGCACAAAGTGTATAATAACTAGGCATAAAAAAATAGGAGTGACACTAAGGCCACCATTAATGATAATTAAACCTTAAGATCTGAGGTCACAGTCATAAATCTCATGACTGTGAGGTGCATTATAAAAAATTATAGGCTTTATCAATATAAATAAACTATAATTTAACACCAACTGATTTAGAATGGGGAAGAAATACATGAGTTCTAACCCATAACAATCAAAAAAATATGCCAAGAGGGTGTGAGTGATAGAAGAAGCATCTATGATGATGAAGAAGGCACAATCAATGGAAGGAGTTAATGTCATTGAGGTTGATCTAGAGGTGCTTGCAAAAATGTCATATCTAGAGATGTAGTTCCCAAAGGAAGTCTTGGTAAGGGAAAGATATGCATCTTTTGTGCACACCTATTGGCTCTAACCACCTCACTTTAAGTAATGTGAAATATCTATTGCAAGACTGGATGGTGGATATGAGGGCCAAAATAGAATCAGGTATGGCATTGTTCGATGTCTCCATTTGAGATAAACTTACAACCACCAGTGTAACTGAACTCTATGAGTTATCATGTTTTAGAAAGTCAAAGGAAATCATACATTTCATCCTCTCACATGTCCATAGAGATCAAATCTATTTCATAAGGAGGTATATGCAGATATGTACACACCTAATAAGCAGTTTACTCGACTCTAAGACTCTAGTATAGATATGCACCAGATGGTGGTAGATGACGCTGAGGTTGAAAGGGTCAAAAAAATATTGGGGTACTAAAAAGGAGGTTTCACATTCCCAATAAAAGACATCAAGGACCTTGGAATGAGGGAAATTATGCACCTTATGAGTTCAAAACTTTGCCCTTATGGTCGATGGGTAGATGTCACCAAGGCCTACTTGTCTATCACCTATCACATGACATAGTGGGTTAAATTTAACATCACCAAGTTCATAGCAAAGGAAATGGTGAAGAATGTGCTAGAATATCATACAACATGGTAGACCTTTTAGTGGGGGTCGATTTTAATCCTAATTATCATAGAGGAGATAGGAGTGCCAGATGGTGATAAGGACAACCTTTGGGTCTTCCCAGAAATGAAACCAAAATGTTGTAGAGAATTAGGGGTTTTAATTCATCTACCTTATAAAACACTTATTTGGTTATCCAAGTCAGATCTAGACTTGTTACAACTTGGCACAAGCCTTGACTAATCTTATAGCACTCAACATTTATCACTTAACTGCACTAGGATCACTTCATATAAGGCACAATCCTTATGTGCTCACCTAAAGCACAATAGAGAAAGGATTGGGGATCACATTAGGTTATTTGGGCCATGGCACAAATCTATTTTCTAGGGAATTTTTTTATTACAACAGTGGTGGTAAGTTCATTGGCATAAGCCATTTTGGGGGAATTTGACTGTCTGTTAGGCATAAGCCTATATGATGTGGTTTTATAGCTTCATGGGTGCAAGCAGTTAGTTTCCTTGGATTAACATCATTTAAGTGCTTGGAGGGTTAAATGGGGTACTTAAATGAAGGATTAGCTTTAGGCTCATGCTTTGACATAGGTATCATCATGAGACATGAGGTCTTTCCTATACTTAGAGCATTTTTATAATAGAGTGTTGATGTCATCATAAACTAAAAAATGCCATGAATGGGCTAGGCCAAATATTGCATGTGAATTTTTATTTATTTCTAAGAATAAATTTGTAAAACTTAAAAGAAGGGTGGGGTTAGTAGAATATGGATTTGTTTTGTGCTCCATGATCTAGACGGTTGTAGATACTCCTCTTTATTTGGGAAGCAATAACTTGCAAAAAAGAAATCATTAGAGGAATGGTTGATTATTTGGGTAGTAGGGTGGATTGCTTAGAAAGCTAGATCCAATAAGCACAATCTTCCTTAGAGGCTATCAATCCAAACTTTTAAACAATCAAGTTCTGAAATCGAAAGATAAATTGCTTGCATGAATAATAGAAGATACTAAAATCAAATACAAGAAATTCTTGAAAGAGATGAATTTGCATAATTATAGAAATGAACAATTGGATATTAATGATAAATAAATTAGACATGGTTAAAAAAATAGGGTGATGTTCTATGATCAGGTAGAAAGTTAAAAAGTGGGATTTGGTTAGGTTCTGATAGGTAGAATTAACTTGTTATAGGAATTGACACATAGTGACCATCAGTGGTTGGATATGATCATCGACGGTTAGGTGACCATTGGAAATTAGGGGAAAACCATTGGTGGTTAGGTGACTATCAATTTTTACTATTAGTTTTGGCTTGGGTAAAAGGAAGTTTGTTTGGGAAAGTTGGAGAGAAGTTTTGGAGAGAAACGAAGGAACTAATTACTAAAAATTGATACTTAGCTTTGTTATTGGTATGAAGAACATTGAGGTTAGTGGTCAAACACATTATATATATTCTGAAGCAATTTTTATAGAGTGATGATAGATTGGCTATTGATTGATACATAATAACACTTTTGATCTCTGTCATAGTTGTTGGTTTACTGTAAGCTTTCTTGGATTTATCAGGAGTGAGAAAAATGCCTGCACAAGAAGCTCTGATGCAAAAGATTTGATTATTTTTGATCTCCCCTCTTCACCTCCTCTTATTATTTTTATATAGGAAAAAGGGAGTGGTGAAATAAGAGGTTGAATAAGGTGTTCAATAGGCTATCTAATTTTAGCTTTAACATGCATTGATCATACACATGGATCAAATAATTAAAAATAAAATTTCAAGTTGTAGTTGAGTGGTAGTTAACCCTTTAGGTGGTTAAAGGTTAACCATCAGTGATCAAGGTTAACTATTGGTGGTTAGGGGTTAAATATCGATAGTAGAGAGGGAAAAGGTAAAATGCTCAGGTTTAGTCATTTTGACTTAGGTTTGGTAGTTGAAAAGTTATGAAATGGTCCCAAGGGGGTCCAGGGGTGATCCACGGGTCAACATGACATCTAGAACCATCATGTATAGTTTTATAATGTCCATATTTTCCCCCTTTTTTTATGTAATTTGTATCAACAAGTTGCAAAATAAAAAAATGGGAGGTTGGGTCAAAGGTTTAGCTATCCTGAGTATGGGAGGAGGTGTTCCCCCATAAACCAAGAAACGATGAGGTGAAATAGAATCAGGTATGAGTTTGATAAATAGTTAAGTTGGTGAAAATTTTGGTGATAGGTGTTGAAGCACAAAAAAGTGCATAAAATGTGACTAGGTGTGATAACATAGATCGTGCATAGACTAAGATGCCATAGTTGAGTTAGTAAAACAAGGTGGTACTAGAAAGATAAGTGACAAGTGGACCAAGTAACCCCATTTCGACATAGCAATTAGGTAGCACTTGTAAATACAAGTCCCCTAGGTAAGGTTAGTGTAGTCACAAGTATCCAAGGTAGGAAGTGATCCTGGGAAGACACAAATGGGTCAGTGTGCAAGAGTAACATGAGTTCAAGTTTTTTAAGATGGAAATGTAGTCATATCAATCAAATTGACTAAGGCAAAGTTGTCACAAAACATGCAAAAGTTGGGCCAAAATGACTAATATTGAGGTTATGGTTAGTTTACTTGGTGGAGTAGGTAATCTCCATTGGTATGTAGTTAGTAATGGTAAGGGTGTAAGTGTGTAAAAACACATTGATCATGGGTTAAATTGATAAGTTTTAAGGTTGGTGAAAAATTCTAAGGAGTTCAACTGTTGATGGTTAGGGTCAATCTTTGATGGTCTAGTAATGACCATTGATGATCAGACATCAGCCCTAAAAGGGCAAGGTTAAAAGTCTGCTAAGGGTTTTTTTATTTTCTCATTTGAACATTATAACCCATAGTACTTTAAAGTTGCATTCAGTGAGTAAAAATAATAGTGATTGACCTATGAGTGAGTGATTATTGGGTGAGTGGTTTCATTTTCCAAGTGTTGACCCAAGTGAGGTGGAGGTTTGACTAACAAGATTGTAATGAGGATGAGGGAGAACATAGGGCCAAGTAGTGGTGGTGGCACCTCCATAATGGAAGCCAAAGAATGAGGTAGGGTGTGTATTTAAGTTTGTTAGTGTAGATTTTATTGAATTTGTTGAAGTTTATTATGGGTGGGTTTACCCTAAGTTTAGGGTTAGGGTTGGGAATTGGGGGTTTTAGGCTATTAATGTGAAATTGGTAGAGGGGAGGTAGGGGAGGTGTGCAAAGTAGTCTAGGGTGTTTTGTTGTGTTGTTGAGTATTTTTTTTAAGGTTTTGGAGGGTAGAGGTAGGCTAGATTCATTGATAGTCACAACATAGTGACCATAAAAAATCTCTATCGATCATCATTGGTCATTATCAATCATTGATAGTCAATAGGTGACCATCAATAGGTCACTTTGTGGACCAGTGATAGTTGGTTTGTTAACTATTGGTAGTTGATGGTTCATTAGTGATGGTTCTAAAAGGAACTATCATCGATCAGTAGTAGATTGTTGGTAGTCAATAAATGGGGTAAAGTTAAATTTTCTTTGAATGTAAGGGTTTAGGTTAGTGGGTAAGGGTGTAGGTTAAAGTTTGAGGTGAGTGGGTAAGGGTGTAGGTTAAAGGTTTAGGTTAGTGGGTAAGGGTGTAGGTTAAAGGTTTAAGGAATGATGTGTTTGGTAGTGGGTTTAGGGAAGGGCTTGGTAGGTGAATAAGTGAAGGATATAATGTTATGATTAGGTTAAGATAGGATGTAGGTAGGTATAAGTAGAATTTTTAGGAAAAATCAAGCTAAATTAGGTGAACTAAAGAATTAATATCAAACCTTGTAGGTGAGGGAGTAGTAGTAGATGAGAGATTGAGTACCATAGTTGCTAGATGAGGTCTATCAAATAATGATAGACTAGGAGTGGGATCACTTATCAGTAATGGGCTTAGGAGGCATTAGGGATTATCAACATGTGCCCTATGATGTGTCTATATTAGTGGTACTCATCAAGAGATGGGATTTGGCTACTAACACATTCTTGATTCCTATCAAGGAAATGATGATCCTACTAGAGGACATTCACCAGATCATGTATCTACCGCTATAAGGTGAGCCAATAGAGTACATTGATGGCAATGAGTGAGACTAGATCATGGGTGTGTTGTATGGGGATGATGTGATGCATGTGAGGTGGCATACTATAGGCTTAAACTATACACCCTTTTATCACATAGATAGGGGCACAAGATGGGTCATCACTATGATGATGATGGTGATGACTTGCTATGCATTAATTGAGTTGAAAAGTGGTAGATTTCCTTCTATGCTATTAGGTATTTTGGTAGGGATGATAATGGATCAAATAGTGTATATGTGGGAACTTATCTTGCTAGTGTAGATATATTAAGAGCTTTGGGGCTATAGGGCACATAGGAAGTATGGCATCAGTGTTGGGTTTGTGTTGCACTATTGGGCTTATGAGCACAAGAAAGTCCTTCAACTAGGTGGGATGCCATGGAATGGATTTATTAAAATGGACTTTAGTGATGAAAACTGATCTTACACAACTCTGTAACCCTCAACTGTGAGCTAACTTCATATACAGGCCTATTTAGTTCAAGCATTCCTTGTAGCCCTATTTTCCTTGTTTATTGGCCATAAATATTTATATGTTGACTCAATAATGAAAGTAATACTATTTCTGGATACCCATTAAGCCCTTTTATAACATACATAAAAATACCTTGAGGTTGCTTTGTACGGAATTGTACTTTCTTCTTTAGGCCCTGTTCCAATTAGCCCTCCTTTAGTGCAAAACCCCTTGTCCAGAGTGATGTACAGACTTTCTAATCAAACCAAGCATCATTCCAGATACCCATTACCTTCTTACAAGTGAATCAATCATTTATTATGGTACTTATTTGGAGAAATCCACTTTTCCTCTATTGGCCTACGCTCTTCCCTTCACATGCACCTAGGCTCCACTTGACAATTGACTTTTTCTGTACTTATCCGTACTTTGGCACCTTGAAACCACTTCCAAAAGTTTTATAACATCATAAAGGGTCAAATTACAAAGTTTCAAGAGTTTTCAAGCTTTAAAACTCATTTTGAGGGTTTGAACCTAATTCAGAATTTTCCCATGACAGTCACAGGCTGCGAGCTAATTATTTTTTCTGTGGGTGTTTTAGACAGTTTCAAGGGCTCTAATCACTTGTATAAGGTCTTTTTTAACCCCCTACACCTTCTCCAATAATCATCCAAGTCATATCAACCCTCTGTACCATCCTTTGCTTAACAATTTAGTGTCTTTTGACTGTATTTTTTATAACAGTCAACAGGGTTCTTAGTTTTCTTCTCTATTTCAAGAATCAATAGGATCTCAAGAGGATATACAAACATTTCAAACTATAAATTAATTCCACATTCATATGATTTATCAAATATTGCCTTATCAACCCATCTACTATGCAAAACATGCAACTTTCTTAACTTGCCTGTATACTATCACCTACAGGCCTGAATTTCAATAGTTGAAGTTTTGAGATATCAAAGGGATTTCTAAGCCTGATTATTCTTCATTTAGGTTTCTAATTACCTTATAGACCTGTCTCCATACCATTATGAACATCATGCAACCATTTTCACATGGGGTTTTCTTTGGGCAGTGGGCTGTAATATACAGGCCTGAATACCATGTTTAGGCTTTTAATGACATTCAAAGCACTTAAGACCTCTTGGTCACAATAATAATAATTTCAACTTGTTCCCACATACAAAATAACCAATCTTTCTTCTTTGTTCTATATAAAACCATCATAAACATTCACATACTCATATATATATATATATATATATATATATATATATAGGCCTGTCACCAAAATTCATAAGAAACCATATATGAAATAAATACATTCATTTTTTTTTTTTTGATCAACTAGAAGACTTACAATTTAATACCAGATTCAATCTTCATATTCCATGGCTTCCAAAGCCCTATTTGCTTCTTCACACATTCTCTTACTTGCTCCTTCTCTTTCCTTTACCATTTCTTGAGTGAGGTCCTCCCTCACTAATTCTCCTCTCTCTTCTTCATTCCATTCTCTTTCCTTTCATGAGAGGAACTTTCCTCTCTGTTCTTTTTCTCTTCTACAGCCCTCTCCTTCTCCTTATTTTCTCATCCTCTCTATTTAATGAATTCTTCTTTGTTTTCTTTTCAAGGATTTTCTTCCAACTTCTACGCCCAAATTGGGCTTAAGGCAAACAAATGCTGTTTTTAAGTTTTAACAATATTCTAAGGTTGAAAATATTTTCAACCATTTCCCCCTAATTTACTCAACAGCCTAACCATTACTTTTTTACCTTTTTACTTTCACTTTTTGATAATTACATTTTACTTTCAAGGCGAAAATTTGAAATTTCACACAATTTGGAGGGAAAACTGAAATTTGAATTTTTACACTAGAATTTGAAACTTTTGTAGATGCTCCTGCATCATTTAGGGTGGGGTTTATGTGATGGAGGTATGATTATGCACTCATAGGACCAAGAGGAGGGACATGCAATCTAGATTGGTACATGGATTAATTGGACACATTAGTGGTGGGTAATGTGATTTGGTAATCATATGTTCAATTTCCTGCATGGGTAGGTCATATGAGGTAGATTCTATCACTACAAAGTTATAGGTGGATCTATAAGAGGCAAGATCTAGAGGTAGAGTTGATTCCTTTTGATAGGGTGAGGAGACATTTTAGCCTCATTTTGGATATCTTAAGGGAGTTCCTGAGGTATTAGAGGGAGGATATAGAGGTCCCATTGCCTATCCTAGAGCTAGTTCATGATTTTATTGATTGTGAGGAGCTACCAATGGGTACAGATGTGAATGATGCAAGTGTTATTAATGATTACCCTACATGGTTTTAGGTGAATTATGATGCAAACATTTTTAGAGGAGATGACATACAAGTTGTTCATTAGGATATGGATGTGGATATAGAGGGGGTGGAGATCAGATGGATGGGGTGGTCTAGACAGATAGTCACTAATTATTGAGAGGGACCAGGCATATATGACACTAGCCACAACATAGGCATCCTTAACTTCCATGACCTAAGAGAGGGAAGCGGTAGAGGGCCAGGTGGGAACTCTTACTACAGAGAGGGATCAGGCTAGGGTTCATCTAGTTAATATTATATAGGAGAGGGACTATCTCAAATAGGTAGGAGGGTGAGTACTAACACCTATAGGACCACCAAGGACTATCTCCATGATGAGATATGTAATGATAGTGGAGGATCTAAGATATTATGAGACCTTAGTTATTACATGTATTCTAGATGAGCCCAGATGGGGTGAGTAAATAATAGGGATCATTAGAGGTACCAACAGTGTGATACCATGTTTATGGGTTGCATCTACAAGTGGATAGCTAGGTTTAGGAGGTGGACAGGCTCTAGGAGGTAGTGGTGCTCCAGGGTCTTAGACTGTTATGACACATTGTAATTTTAATGTATTATATGATTTTAATACTGGTTTGTAAGCTGATATATATATATATATATATACATACATACATATATATATATATATCCATTAAGATATATGTACATTATTATATATATGATCATTATTTTTATTATGATATCTTTATATATAGATGTGATCATGGTTTATGGTTTGTGTTAATGGTTATGGATGTGATGTTGTTTATGTGATGATGTGATGTTATGTTTATTTGTACTAACCTAGATAGTCATGTGATGATGTTGCTATTTAATTTATGCTCATGATGATGTTTATGATATGATGATGATTATGGTTTAATGGTGACTATGTTTATGATGTATGTTCATGATGATTTTGATATTTGATGGATGTTGTTTATGATATGATGATGATTATGATGTTATGCTTTGTTAGACATGGCTATGATTTTTGGGATTATTGTCAGGGCTATGGATGACTATGTTCATGTAATGGTTATGATGTTTGTGATTATTTTCATGATTATGGATGATTATGTTCATGTTGTAATTATGGTTATGATGTTGATATGATAATGTTCATGTTTTGAATTAATGAACTTATGCATCCTTATCTAGATTAGACATGTGGTGGATAATATATGTGAATGACTCATTCATTTAAATTAAAATAGATATGATGTGATTAATCACTAGATGATGTTATATATATGAGATGGTTAATTCATTAAAATGTTCTTATGATTAAAAACACTTAAAAAAATAAGGTAAGAAGGAAATCACTAAATAAAACACATTTTCAGTTTATTTTTTTTTAATTTATTGCATTTTTTTAGATGAAGGTGAAGTAATCTTAAAACACAAAGAGTAAGTTTGATAATGAAATCAAATGTGATAAAAGATAAGACAATCAAAAGACAAACATCTTAATGAATGTATCAACAAGTAGGTATGAGATAAGTAAAAAGAAGGCATGATGCTTCTTCATTGATAAGGATCGAGACAATATTTAGGTAGATGGGATTATGAACATAAGCCCTTCGAATGCTTCACTTTAACGTTCATGAATTGGTTAAAAAGTTTCTTGACCACCCAGTGTCAAGTAAGCTAAAAAATCCCTTATTTATAGAGGTTATATAGGGGAGGTGGATGATGATGGAACCTTATTGTGAGACTAGCATGCCTCTTATGAAGGTCACCAAAGACCCAATATAAACATGTCCATTTCAAATAAGGTGTAGACTGATTGATGCGGGAAGTCTACCTATTAAATCCAAATACAGCTTCCAAAATTATTTTCACCTTTTTGGATTTTGATAATGTGTCTCTTGATCCAAAAGCTGATTAATGCGAGAAGCTTCCAATGAATTTCTATGACTAGATAAATTCTTGACTCGTCCATATTTTAAGGGAGTGATGCAATTTTGTGAAATTTGTTTGAGCCTTTTTGATAGTTGTCCTTCAAGGGAGCATTCTATCTTATACTAAGTCTTTTTGATTGGTTGTGGAAATTGTCCTTTAAGGGAGTAAGTATATGAATGTTTGGAATGACCCATAGAATATATGATTTTCTTTGATTATGTTTGTGTTTTGTTGAATTTGGGTTTTTTTTTTCTATTGACATGGATTTGATTATATAGGCTTGAAAGGTTCACCTTTATGAAAGCAGAACTAGAGCACAAGAAGGTTGATGATGGGAAAAAGAGATTTAAGTGACAATGACCATGGGAATCTATCCTAAAAAGGGATGTAAAGTACCATGAAAACCATGCCATGGGTAGATGCATGGTACCCATGTTCAATATTAGACTAATATTATGATGCATAATCACATGATTTAGTTGTAATCGATTATCCTTAGAATAAGGAGATGAAGGTGGTTGAAAACAAGGGAAGAGCTTAAGTTAGACAAACATGAGTTTGACCTTATTTAACAAAATAAAGTACATATATGCAAATAATTAATGGGATTAAGTTTTGGGTTCCCTTCAAGAAAGGACAACTGGTAAGCTCTCGACCCATACTTGTGCATTATGATATAAGGTCCAAGCCAATTGAAAGAAAATTTAGCCTATTTGCTTTTCTCCATAGTGGTGACATGTTGATTTTTATTTAAGATGAGATATTTTATGTTAAACTCTTGTACTCTAAGGTGTTTTTTATTGACATGATTGATTCGATCTTCATAGACATGAAGATGGGTAAGCACAGCTAAATGATGCTCATCAAGCAGCTCAAGTTGGGCTAAACATTATTGATGATAATCATCTTTAGAAATGATATCATATAGGGATATTCAAAGAGAGGGAATTTGGCCTTCAAGAGGCAAGACAATCTCTACTCCAAACACAAGAGAGAATGGGGTAGCACCCATAGGGGTTTGAATGCTAGTACGATACACCCATAAGGCAAAGGGGATGTGTAGATGACAATCCTGACTAGATGTATTAACAATTTTAGTTAGCATGTTGTTAAGAGTTTTTTAGAAGCTTAGATCTCTCTATTTACTTTTGGATGATAAGGTGATGATAAACTTAACTTGATACTGAATGCATCACAAAGAACCTCAACTTGGTTTTTTTGAAATAT
This sequence comes from Torreya grandis, assembly GCA_037957365.1. Taxonomy (NCBI): domain Eukaryota; kingdom Viridiplantae; phylum Streptophyta; class Pinopsida; order Cupressales; family Taxaceae; genus Torreya; species Torreya grandis. Next base: position 2,907,485 of record JARHVA010001541.1, on the reverse strand, counting down.
TTACCATTATCGGTGATAATTTCATGAGGAACATCAAAATGATAGATAATGTGATGGTTGATAAAATTGACAATATTTTTGGCTTTAGTTGAGGTGAGAGGAATAACCTCTACCCATTTGGTGAAATATTCTATTGCAGTGATCATAGAATGATTTCACTATGAAGAACGGGAGTTAATTTCACTAATAAGATTGAAACCCCATTACAAGAAGGACCATAGATCCTTAGATAATTGGAGACTATGGATAGGTGCATGATGTAAATTGGCATGTTGTTGACATTTAACACAATTCTTCACATAATCAAAACAATATTAGTTGAGGGTGGGAAAATAATAGCTAAGGTAAAGGATATGTTTAATGATAACTAGACCACTAAAGTGTCCTCTATAAATCCCATCATGCACTTATTTGATAGCATGAGAGACTTTGTTACTATGTAGTCAATGGAATAGGAGACCATAAAAGCAATGTTTATAAATAATTCCCCTTAGTATGGTATAATGTGAGGTGCTTTGAATAAATGCTCTTCAAGCATTCCTAGAAAGGTTAAAAGAGATGATGTCAAGGTTGAGATAGTCAAAGGTCTATTGATACCAAAGGTCAAGTTGGGTCTCCTCCATAGTGAAGATGGTAGGAGATTTTGATTTGATATAAGAAGGATCAATAAGTTGATGGATAATGATAGATAACTTAGATTCAGAAGGTGAAAATGGGATCTAAGAAGTGAGAGAAGCCATCATATAGGCAAACTTGTTCATAGATTATGGAGTGGTTTAGATACAATAGTGTTTAAATGATGTTAAGAGTACATTAAATAGTTATTTTTACTATTGAAAAACATCATTATTACATTGATAAGAGCCATTGATTTGATTTACCATAATTAAGAGTCACCAAAAATGCTAATCATTTTGATTCCCAAGGCTAATGCAGTTTAGAGACCTATCACTAGGGCTTCATACTCAGCCATGTTGTTGGTACATTGAAAATATAGCCTGAAGGATAAAGGAAAAGGTCCACCATGAAGGGGGATAATAATTATGACAACTCCCCCACCAATTTTACACTTTGATCCATCAAAGAACATGGTCACTTGATAGGTGAAGTCTGATTGAGAGAGGGTCATGATGGACTCATCTAGAAACTTAAGAGAAGGAGTTCGGTTGTCTACTAATTATGCTTTAGCCAATTGTTTAGTAATGACTAGCCCTTTAATTGAATTATACTAAAGGAACTCAAGGTAAAACTCAGCTAAAAGCATGAGCCACTTAGCCATACATTGATTTTGGTATGGCTTAGAGTTCATATATTTGAGAGGGTCAGTGTTGGTGATGATAAAGGTATTATGGTTGAAAAGGTAATGGAAAAGTTTGGTGACCATAAAGACTAGGGCAAGGCAAAGCTTTTTGGTATGGGTGTATCGAGTCTCATACTCTATAACCATATGGATTATGTAGTAGATGGCTAGCTCTTTGTGTTACTCATCTTGATGAGCCAACATTTCCCCTAAGGAGTGGTTGGTTATGGAAATATAAAGGTAAAAGGGTTTATTTTCCTTAGGAGGAATGAGGATGGGTGGAGATAGAAAGTAATATTTAAGTGACTCAAATGCCTTTTGACAATCATGATTCCATTTAAAAGATACATCCTTCTTCAAAAGGTGGTGGAAAGGTTGGCATAAATTAGAGAGTTGAGAGATAAAATGATGAATGTATTGGAGATTCCCCTACAAGCTACAGAGTTTCTTATGGTGGGTGGGAGGAGGAATGTCAAGGATTGATTTAATATTGGTAGGATCAACTTCAATTCCTTGAAGGGAGATGATAAAACCAATGAGCTTTCTTGATAAGACCCCAAAAATACACTTCTTGGGGTTAAGGCAAACATGGTAATGTATGAGGCACTTGAAGATAATCTTAAGAATGGAAAAATGATCTTTACGACATTTATATTTCCCAAGAAGGTCATCGATATGGACTTCTATGATTTTATGAATAAGTTCATGGAAGATGTAGGTCATAGTATGCTAGTAGGTTACACCAGCATTCTTCAAACCAAAAGGCATGACCCTATAGTAGAAACTTCCCCATGGGGTGATAAAGGTGGTTTTGTGTTGATATTTAGGGGTAACTAATGTTTGAATGTAACTTTATAACTTTTCCATAAGAGATAACATTTCATGGTCAATTGTAAGATCAAAAACCTAGTCAATGCTTGGTAACAGAAAGCCATCCTTTGGGAAAGCAAGGTTAAGGTCATGAAAGTCTACACAAATGCAAAGTCCCCCTATGGATTTGAAGATAAGTAATATGTTTGAGACCCATTGGGGATAATAAATGTGTTGGATGAAATTGACAGATATGAGATGTTGAAGATCTTTGATGAGAAGGGCTATGTGAGGGTGCATTCATCGAAGTTTTTACCTAACTAGTTTGGCATCATGGTTGGTTAATATATTTTGAGTAAAAATAGAGGGGTCAATTCCTATCATGTCATTGTAAGACCAAGCAAATATTATATTATGGTCTTATAAGAAGGAGGGGAAGTCCTAAAGCTCCTCTAAATTTAGTGATTGGCCAATTTTGACAATGCATGGGTTATCTAGAGTACCCAAGTTGATATATATGGTGGATTCATTCAACATGGTTCAATTTTTAGGGGAGAAATATTTGTGGATATAATAATATTTTTCACCTAGATAGGTAAGAATGGAATCATCATCCTGAAACCAAAAAATATTAATGGTAGGAGAGTCATTTCCTACCATCTTAGGATGAGTTAGAGGAATGGTTATAGTTGCCCCATCCTTTTGATAAGTTAGGGGTCTGAGGTTGATAATGTTTATGAAAAAACATTAGGGGGATGATGTCAAAATCCTTAGATGTCTATGGTGGAGTGGATGGTGAGGATGGGATTTCCTCATCAATGACAGTAATGGGAGGTGGGTTAGTTTGCTTTTTAGGTGGCATGAAATTGAGGCCATGCTTTTCATGAGATTTTTAGGTCTTTATTGGAAGAATCTCATATGTACCATGTTCATACCAATCTAGACCAAATCTCTTCCAAGCACACCTATAGAGATATGTCTTGACAAACTTTATTTTATCTAGATAGGAGAAACTAGATGTGAATGGTCAAGGTGGAAAAGAGGTGGCAGAAGTGTCAAGGGGTTTGTCAAGTCCCCCATAGATGAAATTGGTTTGACAAGTTGAGGGTATTAAAATAACAACAAATCCAATATTGGGGTTATAACTGGGTCATTAGTCAAGATTCCCATACTCTTAGGGAGTAGGAAAAGTGTCTAGTGTCAAAAGTTGATACTCCCCCAATGAAATATGTTAGAAGGTTGATTCAAAAGGGTCTATTTTGGGGATTTAGGTGGAAGGGATGGATGAAATGGTGGATAATTCATTGGTAAAATATGATTGGGTTTCCTCTTTTATTGATGAAATCTTGTTGGATGGAGGAAGGATAATGTCATTGGGTCAGTACGTCATGTTGTATGATGTAAAAGGACATGGGTCAGCTTGTATGGTAAAAACTTTGATGCATCGATGTAGGGTGGATGGCACACAACCCATGGAATGAATCCAAGGGTGTCTTCTCAACACATTGTATTGGAACTCACCTTCTACTATGTAGAAGAGCTCAGGAAGTGTGCAGGGTCCTAGGCAAATGTGAAGGACAATAGTTCCTAAAGTTGTGGCCATGGTATCATTGAATGATCAAATCACCACTAAGGTTTTTGACATAATGTTCTTAGGTAATTTGAATTGGTTGTATGCATAGGAGGAGATAATGTTGATGCTAGCTCCCCCATCAATCATAACCCTCTTGATGTGGGTTTGGATGATGTAGCAGTAATGAAGAGGGGAGGATCTGGATCATTTGGATGGATTGAGGGTATTTACAAATCTTTAAAGGTAACAAGGTTGGAAAATTGAAGAGCTCTAATAAAGACTACTAGAGGTTGTGGGTCTTCTAGTTGAACCTCTATATATTTCAAAGCCTCTATCATCACTTGGTAGTGATGGGGCAAGGTATTGATTAGTTCATACAAACTCATCTTCACTGATGTTTGGTGAAGCTATTTTATAACTACTAATTGGATTGACTTAGAAGGGTTGGATTGAGAGGGACCCAAGATGGATATCTTGGGTTTAAGATAAGGTAAATGTGTTTGGTATTGGTTGGGTGATTGGGTAGTGGAAGAGGGATATGTCTATGAAATGGATACCTTTACCTTCCCTTTATCCTTTTGTTGAACTTGTGATCGTGTGACCACATAGATGGTATGGATTTGGGAAAGATTCAGGCTATAGGATTTCTTCAATCCTCTTCACTCTAAGGTGAGTGTGGGGGAGTAGGTAAGTGTTGGTTGATGGATCTTGGTTCTTAGAGCATTGGTGATCTAATAGGAGGCTCATCTATCAATAAGTCATTCTCGTGATATAACCAATGGATTAACACTTAGAGAACCTTTTAGTTTTTCGTATCATGCCCATGTTCTATGGTATGAGCATACTAATTTGTCATTATATCAAGAGGGTTTATGATTATATGGGTCAAATGGTTTGATAAGTGGCAAGGTTAAACAAGATGCTTGCAATAATCTATGTAAGATGGTTGAGCAAGACTTGGGAAAAGGTGGCAAGGATGTTGGACTTCTATTTTTGATTTTTCGGATGGAAATTTTCTAAGGAGTAGGCTTAGAAGTAGGATTTTTGGGAGGTAGATTATTCTTTGTGGTTGATGGTTTGTAGGTAGAAATTATAGAATTAGTACACTTGGTAGTAGAGGATTTGAAGGTTGAGGTCACAGAGAGGATAGGTAGGGGAATAACTAGAAGAGGAGGTTAGGTTTGGGTTGTACTTGGGAGACACATTTTCTTAACTGAAGGATGAGGTCCTAAGATGGAAGAAGAATGTGGTCCCAAAATGGAAGGCAAGGTAGACATAGCTGGCAAGGCTTTGGTTTTTGGGATCCTAGATGGTTCCTCTTTCTTGGTCAGCTTGACTTTTGTTGTGTTAGGTGGTGTTAAATCCATCTTTAAGAGAGGGTGAGTAAGGCTATGAGTAGGGAGCATGCCAAGGTTTTTTATAGGTTTGGTTAAAATGGGTGAAGCTACTTGGGTTATTTCAAGTGGAGTTGGTTTAGCCAGTTCAACTATGGCTTGATGGGTAGAGGTTTCTAAGGGTTTGGTTAGGGTGATGGTGGGTTTAATAGTGGAAATGGAAGGTTAGGATGGTAGTTTCATGGTTGGAGGCTCTTGCTTAGTTGGGTACGAAAGCGCAAGAAGGTGGAAAAATGTGGCATGATCTATGTTGGGTTGGGATAAATACTCCAAGTTTTGAACTAATCTAGATAAGGGCTTATAGACAGGTTTGATCCATTTGATATTGATCTCAAAAGATAAACCCATGGGTGGAGAGAGAGGGGTGGTTACCTCATGCTTTTCCTCAATAAAAGGCTCTAATATTTAGGAAGATGAGTCTCCTATAGGAGAGTTAGGTAGAGTGAAATTTACCTTTGGAATGTTTTCCAAAGGAAGAGCGGATTGTTCTATGATGAAAGAGAAGGATGCGGTAGTAATGGATGCTTGTTTTGGTGTGTCTTCCAAAAGATAGGTGGGTAACTCCACTACCTCAATAAGTGGAGAAATGGGAGTAGTTGTTTCTTTGGTCTCATTTTCCAAAGGAATAGAGAATGACTCCACTACCTCAATAAGTGGAGGGGAAGGAAAGGTGATTTTTTCAATGGTTTCCTCAATAATGAGTTCATTGAGAACCACATTAATGATATGGACTTCATGGTTATTAGAGGATTTCAATCTATTGTTTTCATTTTTTATGGAGGGGGCATGGTTTGGAAATAACTATCTAAAGATGTCAAGTGATTGATTTGGGGGTGCATTGGGGTTATCAAATACAAGTTCCCCCTTGTCAATGATATTTTGGATGACATTATTAAAGGTATTTAACATATTAACATCATGTATAATGACACGATGGAAGGCACATAATTCATTCTCCTTATACCAACCAGGCACATGACAAGAGGAATCAAATTGTTGAGGAGGTTCTATTGGAGGAAGTTGTATGATATTCACTTTCAACAACTTTTCTAAGATTAAAGCATATGACTCACCTAATGGAGTAAATTTATTTTGGTTGTTAAAATTTGGGTTTTTAGTGTTTTGATTAGAGGAACTAGAAGAGTTGGATTTGTTAGCAACCAATGGAGGAACATTTTCAAGTACAACCACATTTGTGGTTCCCTTGTTTTTGGTGTTAGTGTTGGTTTGATTATTAGGTTTGGAGGAGGGAGCCTCACTTGATTTAAAGGTGGAATTATTATTTCACAATTTTAACTTCCCCTCATTAATGGATCTATTCTCTAAATTTTATGTCATGGTGAAATCCATATCAAAGGTCTTGAAAGTTTAGACCTATAACGTGGAAGAAATGTGTTTGGCACAAACTCGAGCAAAGAGTTTAATTAGCTTAGTTGGGACAAAGAGAAAGAGAGTTAATTTATAAAGGTTCTCCAATGGGCTACAAAGTCAGCTATCGAATCATTGTCAAATTTTTGAATGGATTAAAGATTGGTGATGGAAACCTTCTTAGATATGTTTATGAAAAAGTGGTCTAAGAAAGTTTGATCCAGTTGGACAAAATAAAAGAGGGAGTGTTTGTAATAGCAATATACCAATCTAGTGTTAGACCTGATAGAGACATGGGAAAGTTATAGAGAAGGAGAGCATCATCATAGGTAATAAAATATATGGAATTCTTAAATGATCTCAAATTTTGTTGAGGGTCTTCCTTGCTTTGCAATTTTGAAATTTTTGGAATTTCTCATTCTGGGAGGATAAGGTCAAATGGGGATAGACAGATGAATTGGTTCATTAAAAATTTGGTCATAAGATAAGTAGTTATAACCACCATAAATAGATGACTCTAAAGTATTCATTTTATGCATTAACATTGTTATAAGATCTGTTTGTGGTTGTACACCCCCATAGTTGTAAGGTAGATTATGTTGGGTTTGGGTAGGTGTAACATACAAATAACTAGTGGGGGGTTGAGAAGTTACCACATATTGGTATGTAGACATGGGTGGTTGGGATGATGTCACATATGAATATATGGAGATATGTGGTTGGGTAGAAGGTAAAGGTACATACACTTGTGTGTTAGGGATGTGGTTTAGGTTTTGTGCAATGGGCACATATTGGGGGACTGACGTATGTTGGGTTAGAGGTATTGTTGGGTTGGGAGATAGAGGATAGGTGGTAACTTTGGGACTGATGGGTGGAAGGTAAAAGAAATGGGAACCACCAAGATCTAAAATGAAGTGGAGGTAGGTGGGTTGGAAATAAAAGAAATGGTGGTGGAACTAGTAGAGGGTACTCCCATGGTAAGTGGAGCACTAGTGCCCAAAGGTTAGGTTGTTCTTATACTAAAAGGGTTGTTGGTTGGGGTAGAATGTGTTTGGGTGTTGGGTGGGTTGGTTTTGAATGGTGGTTTTGGTGTGATTATTGGTAAAAGATGATGTGTGGGTAACTAAAGGTTGGGTGGAAATGGTGGCAACAAGAGTGTTGCCTATAAGGTGGGATGGAATGCCATAGGGCAGGTCGGTGGGTGGAACCAAAGTAGGGATATGGTGGGATATGGTGTTAAGGTAATGTTGGAGGGCTATGGAGTTATTATCTAGAAAAATGGAAAAATCCATATCACTTTGGGAAACCATCCAAGGGATAGTAGGACTTCTAAAAAGATGTGGAGAACTCTCTACATCTAAAACATACTCCATGGATGAGGGAGAGGAGAAATATGAATGATTAGGAGGTGGATCTTGATTTGCTTGGTTTCTTAATTATTGTCTCAGAAAAACCATGCAAATAAGAGAAAAATTAAGACACAAGCAATCTCACCAATCAAACAAAGAGAAGACAAGAAAAAGTCAAGGGAATAAAACAAACACTAAATCACATTAAATCCTAAAGTTCCTTTTAGTCTCTCTTGTGGCTTATGCCTTAGTTTGGAAGTAGTTATGAAGACCAACTTGGGCTTGTAGAGTGGGTTCTTGAAGAAGATATCTAAGGATGGTTTCAGGTAGTTAAAGGCTCTTAAGATCTGTACTGGAACTTAGTATGTGGCTTAATATTGGGGCCCACCCCCTCACTTCACACACCACAATAATAAGGGTGTCGGGTTCTTAGATAAAATATATTGAGTTAATAGAGATTATACTCAACCAACATACTGAGTTGGTTCTCCCCTTGATAGTGAAATTCAAGTAGAACAGCTAGGAAAGGTGACTGCTAGGTGATGAAATCCTAGTTAGGCCTTATGTCAATATTTTTATGCTTGATTAGGTGTAAGTGTTTTTGTCTTGTTTGTGTGATAAGAGTGAGTCTATGATTAATTAACTTGATTAATTAAGCTATGTGAGAAAAATAAGCAATAAAATGATGTATGCAATAATTTTTTTCATTGTATGAGCAAAAAAACAAAAAGAAAAAACACCTAGATACAACTATGAACCCAAGAAAAGACTCAAGGGTCCCACTAGACATACCATAATGTTTCACATAAATTTTGATTTATTTATAAGAAGAAATATGTAAAACTTAAAATAAGGGTAAGGTTAGTAGAACCTAGATTTGGTTTGCGCTTCATGATCCAGACAGTTGTAGATACTTCTCTTTGTCTAGGGAGGAATGACCTGGAGATAAGAAAGCACTAAATAAATGGTTGATTAGTTGGGTATTAGGGTGGATTGCCTAGCAAGATAGATACAAGAAGTACAAGCTTCTTTGGAGGTTGTCAATCCACACTTTGAAACAATCAATTTATAAAAATGAAAGATAAATTGCTTGCATGAATAATAGAAGATACTGAAATCAAATGCAAGTGCTTGAAAGAGATGAATTTGCCTAATTATAGAAATAAATGATTGGATATTAATGATAAACAAATTAAATGTGGTTCAAAAAATTGGGTGATGTTCTGTGACCAGGTATAAAGTCAAAATATAGGATTTGGTTAGGGTTAGATAGGTGGAATTTACATACTATTGGAATTGATACGCAGTGACCATCAGTGGTTAGATACGACTGTCAATGGTTAGGTGACCATCAATAGTTAGGGTCAAACTATTGATGATTAAGTGACTATTGATGGTTACTATTAGTTTTGGCTTGGGTAAAAGGAAGTTTGTTTAGGAAGGCTGGAGAGAAGTTCTGGAGAGAAACAAAGGAACTAATTACTAAAAATAGATACTTAGCTTTGTTGTTGGTCTGAAGGACATTGAGGTGAGTGGCTAAACATTTGCTATATATTTTGAAGCAATTTTTATGGAGTTATGATAGGTTGGTTGTTAATTTATGAGTAGAAACACTTTTGATCTTCATCATAATTATTGGTTCACTAAAAGCTTTATTGGATTCATCAGGAGTGAGAAGAAATTCCACACAAGAAGCTCTGATGCACAAGACTTGATGATTGTTGATCTCCCCTCTTCACCTCCTCTTCTTTTTACCTAGGAAAAAGGGAGTGGTGAAATAAGATGTTAAACAAGGTGTTCAATAGGTTATCTAATTTTAGTTTTAACATGCATTTATCATGCACATGGATCAAACAACTAAAAATAAAAAAGTAAGTTATAGTTGAGTTGCAGTTAACCCTTGAGGTGATCAAAGGTTAATCATCGATGGTTGAGGATAACTCTCAATGGTTAGGGGTTGACTATCAGTAATCAAGAGGGCAAAGGGAAAATTCTCAAATTTAGTCATTCTAACTTAGGTTTGGTAGTTGAAAAGTTGTGAAATGGTCCCAAGGGGGTATAGGGGTGATCCAAGGGTTAGCACGACATCTAGAACTATCATGTATATTTTTATATTATCTACATCAAAAGATAGATGGAACTCAATATTCATAATATAAGGTTACACAGTGTAATTATTGTAAACATTGCATAAACCATTCTCATTTTAAGCCTATAAACATAGCCATGTAAACCAAACTAACACTCATTAGATGAAATGTCATTCATCATTAAATAGAGTTCAAATACAAAGTATATATCAATAAAAATTGAGTAAATGTTCATCTTAAAGTTGCTAAAGGCCCAAAGGCTCACAGGTAAGCTTATGCACTATAATGAGGAATCTTAGAGGTGTCTATGCTAAAACCTAAGCTTAATGATGAATATAACATACAAAAATAATCCTACAAAGCTTTGTTACTCCAACTCGCTTCTCCTCACTAACTTGATTAAAATTGACTTTTATAGCACTTAGGAACATCTTAGTGCTAGGGTAAACGAAACACATCAGGTGTTGAGTTGGCATTGGATGAAATCATTTTGCTAGCTCCACTACTTTGCTTCCATTATGTCATGATTGTCTTATGTGCCTACCTCCTGATGATGATTGATTCAATAGAGAGTTAGTTAACTATCTACCAACTAGCACCAAAATATGACAAAACATCAATCATACCAAGTGATTGCCTCGAACTCAAGTGTCTATTATGTTGGCATAGATCTTATACTTAGGTAGATTTAGGGCCCAACACATCAGATGATATCATTATGATCGCCTCACCAAGATGAATCCAATGACTTATAATGTGTATAAGGGTTGAAAAACTTATCCTAAAAAAGTCTACCAGTAGAATGTAATGTTACAAGCATCTCATAGAGATGAATCCAATAACTGCTAATTTGCATAAGTCAAAAAAATTCCAAACTTTTTTTTACTCATTTTTTATTTTTTGTAAAAAACCTCATGAACAAAATTATGGTGATAAAAAATTCAATTTCTCCCATATCACAAATTATTATTTTTGGCCTTCTAATGCTTAGGATGCCAGACTCAAAAAATAAAAATGCATCATAGAAACTTACACAAATCAAAGCCCTGATACCACTTGTAATGAAATTACTTAGATGTTTTTCAATAATAGAATTATATATCACAGAATTAAGAGTAGAATAAATAGATCTATAACAAAAATTGGTGAAAGAGTATATTTTTTGTTTTTTATGACTAAGCCACTTCAAAGGGGAAACCTTCACAATAATAAAATAAGAACAAAATTCATAATATGATGATAAAACTTAATCATTACCTCCTCTACTTAGCCAAGTTTATTCCATAGGCTGAGCATACTAAAAATACAGAGAAATGCAAAAAGATAATATGAAGGTGTGTAAGCCACAAGTCGGCCACACATATCCCTAGATGCACTATAGATAAGGGCATAACATGGTACCTTAACCCTTGGGATAGTGATAGCTTGGACCTAGGTATAGGAAAACTAGTTATCACAATCTTGAGGGTTAGAAGGAGCTTCTTTGTTAACCATGTTAATTTTTACAAATAGTAAAATGATAACAAGAAAAGAGAGACATAAGAATGCTATAAAACACTCCAACATGATAATAAAATAAGAACTGAATTTGAAACCCTATGAGGATAAAAATTTAAAAGGAAACCCTAGGGAAAGCTAGGGCTTGCCATGTTCAACAAAAAACATGATCACCAATATGTTTTATCAAATTTGGGATTTATGTGAAAACCCTATATAACAACAATATTGTATAAAATGAGGATAATAATATAACAATGATAACATTCATTATTTGAAATTATTGTATTCTAGAAACTTACTAAAAATATTAAAGTGTAAGGAGAAAACAAATACTTAGCTTAAAATTGTGTCTTTAAGAGGAATTAAGGTCTAAAACTTGTTGTGTTAAGAGATATGGTGACTGGAATCAGAAATATGGAACTAGATCTGGCCCTGGACAATAATGTTGGGAAGAGGACATTAGAGGGGTGGCACTCCTATCCAACCTAAGGAACTCCTGTCCATTTGTAGTGAAGAAATTGGGGTTTATGGGTTCTTTGTGCCTTCATCTAGAGAGCCTATTTCTGGTTTGAGAGCTTACGATCACCTGCAAATACCACTATGAGACTAATTTTACTTTAAAACTTTGGCTCTTTGACATGTGAAGACCAATGTAAATCAATGGGGAAAAAGAGGTCAACAGTTGAAGTTGGATGAGACCTCAACTCCCCATGTGTTAAGCTTTACATACATACCAATACTCTTAAGAAGGATCAAAATTCACGTATTTCTCCCATGCTATGGTGGCATGTGAATAATTGGTGCAATATACTAGATGCTAGTACAACATTGATGTGATTAGATGATACCTTAATCATGACTGGTGAAATGTATTGAGACTTGAGATCTAGGCTATTAGGATTGTATGCAATCAAAATTTAGGAGAAACAAATATTTGCCTCTCAACGTGCAAGTGTGATTATGGCATTCTTAGTTGTGGAAGCCTCTCATGCACAAAATATTTTGAAAAGTGTTTATATAGTCATATCATAGAAAATATCTTTAATGGGACTCATTAGGGACATAGTTTGACCTTTGTATAGCTTTGAATTTGGTAAATTAGTTATTATTTGGTGACAACGTAGGAGAGGAGGAAGTACACTAGAGCAATGCATTGTAGTCCCCTAGGGTGCTCATATCCAATGGATTATTTTACCATGCTAAGGGTTAGGCAAGGATTAAAAGGTGTCTAAGGTTGATAGGGATAGGTCTCAGTTTGTTTAGGATTCATTTATTATCTTAGAATGGTGTGCAAGGTGGTTGAAAGTGATCAAAAGGGACACCAAGATAGATCTAGAGCTAAGTGTGTAAAAGAGTGATCACAAGTGCATGGTTTTAGCTAAATGTTAATTTTACATGTCTAAAACATTTAATGTAACCAAGAAAATAACATCTATAATTAATTTAACATATAAATCAAAACTAATTGAGGTGGTGCACTCTTACACCTACCTAGGTGTGGTTTTATTTGGATCACTTTTTAGCCTTGTGCCTATAATATAAGCAAGACTTAGTAAAGGTTATGCTAATTTGACATCCTTGGAAATACAATGTTCTTATCCGAATTTCAAGATATTTGGACAAAGATTTGGATTTTCCATACATTAATCACTCCCACACCATTGTATGGTTATGAGATTTAAAACCCACACTTGAGAAAATGATTTCAAATGTATGGAAAGAATTTTCATTTCCATGCTATCAAATAACATTTGAGTTAAAAGAACAATTCCTCACTCAATTATTCTTGAAGAGTTTGGGGTATGTTCACTCCTTATCTCCTTAATTTTCCATGTTATCATTATGTTTCACAGGCTTTGATGTATGGTAGATGTTAGCAACCCGTGTTACCCTTTCTCTTTATTTTTTTAGTGTAATAGTTACTATGGATGCATATGCTTTGTAAGTCATCTCGTGAGTATTTTTTTTTATCCCACATTCATGGAAAGTAGTAGTTCCTATAATAGACTTAATATATAAGTAAATATTGAGGCCAATGAAGGTATCAACAAATTTATTGTATTAAGCTTTCTCAAAGGAGGTTTCCTCTCGAAGAGGTCAACAATTCTGAAATTCAACCATTGTAATTTAGTTTAACTTGTTTAAGTTAATATATTATTAATTTCATAGTTTATTTCATGTATTTTCAATTATATGCTAACTTGTTTAGGAAAGGATCCTCTTACTTGGTATTAGAGCGCTTTCCAGGGCTAAAATTGTTTTTCCAGTAAGTTTAAACTTTGTTCTACTACATAAGTCTATTTTGCATCATAATAATCTATTTCAAAATAGGGTAATAAAAACCTATCTGGATAACTATGGAAAGTGCTTGGGTGAAATCCCTAAAACTCATTGTGAGGAGTACCACAAGAAACCTAAAGTAGTTATCCCATTAAGAGGACCTGCCAAGGAAATGGGCAATATCCCCTTCCTGATTGAGTATTTCCCACCTATGAGGAAAACTAAGAGTTGTCACTTAGAGGTAAACCCATGGCCAAATTTTTTATGAAGAGTGGTACTCTCTCAAATGGCATTGGCGGCCAGAGAGATATTTTTAAAACCTTAGGAAGCCATTGAAACTTGGGGCCCATTCTATCCATTTTAGAACATTCTCAGTAGACTCAAAACATCAATTAGTAGAGTATCAAAAGAATCTCAGAGGACTTAAATTTATATAGTTGATAGAGACCAAAAACCATAAAATCTTCATCCTATTAGTCTCAAAAAACTATCAATAGAGTATCAGTAGACTCGCAGAGGACCTGTGGCTAGACATTTGATAGAAAATAGAAACCAGTTTTTAAAGAGTAATTTTTTTTGTTTTTTTTCATATCTCCCTATCTGTAGCCCCATTGATCCTTGAACTTTATCTAGACACCTAAACTTCTATTCTCCCTATTTTCTTCCTTGAGGTCCCATATCCCAATTCCACTCTTAATTCTCAAAAATCTCAATTTTCCATTTTTTTGGGTTTTGCCATAACTTTTTATTTTTGTCCATTTACCTCAAAAAATTTCCACAGTGTTCATCTCCCTTTTTTACTCCTTTGTCCCTCTTTAGTATTTTTTCTAGTTTTTTAAATTTCACTCTTGAAATTGCCTTACCTTCATCAATCATACTCCTACTACAAAAATAATAATAAAAGTACCTTTACCCCTTCTGATTTCATCCAAATTAAGAAATTTCCTTACTAAACGTGTCTTAACTCTAGTTTTCCTTCCCATTCCAAAAATAAATCTCTTATTCTGGTCATGGTAGTGATCCAAATAGGAGAAAAAAACATAGAAGATGAAATTGTTAACCTCAAGACCCACATCAAAGATCTTGATGACAAAATTCTTGACCTCGATCTTCAACATACCACCATGAACAAAAGACAACATCTAGACTCATCTTCAAACATCGGCTTTTCTTCTTCCAACAATTTTCATGCATCAAAGCTTAATATTCCTCAAGTTAATGGTGTAGATTTGGTTCGATAGATCTATTAGATAGAATAATATTTTAGTCTGCATAATAATTTTAATGCCAACAAAGTCCCGCTTGCATCCTTTCACTTGGAACATGAAGCCCTTCAATGGTATCATTGGTATACCAAGGTTCATAAAGATCCTATATGGACCAATTTTTACACCCTCATTTTGCAACGGTTTAGCCCTAGTGTTTTTTATGACTTCACTAGAGTAGTCACTAAACTTCACTAAACAAAAGCCATGAGAAAATATCAAACATAATTTGAAAAACTAGCCAATCACATTAAAGGATTGTTTGATTAACTCTTCATGAGTTGCTTTGTCAGTGGACTGAAGGAATGAATTCTTCATGAGTTCTATCATTGGTTGAGAAAGCAACATTGAGAGATAGTTGTGTTTTACATAAGAGGGGTTGGTGATCCTATGGGTTGGTACTCACAAATAATTATTTTGTTGGTGATTGACAAAGAGGTTGGTTCTCCTACAAGTTGTTGATTGTGAACTTTGTAATTTGAGTTGATGCTCATTCATATAATTGAGATTTTTCTTTGTGGTTTTTCCCACATTTGGTTTCCATGTAAAAATTTGTTCTCTCTCTCTCTCTCTCACTCACTCACTCTCATGATGATGGAATCCTTAGGGTTGGCTAAGTTGGTAGAGGACAATATCACAGCTCAATATCAATTCAAATCCAATTTTTCTCTATTTAAAAATATAGCTCCAAAATGATCTCAAATAATGCCATCCCCTAGAACCACTCCTATCAAGCATTTGATGGAAGTAGAGATGCAAGCCCATAAAGAAAAAGGACTATGTTATAATTGTGATGATAAATTCACTCATGGACATCGATGTGTCAAGCAAAATTTCTACCTATTATATGTGGATTCTCTATGCAAAACTAAAGATTGGGAAGATGTTCAAGATACAATAGATGATCTAGAAGAAGCTCAGTTTATTATGGAACCTACTTCTCAGGAAGACTAACTAGAGATATCTCTCCATACCTTAATAAGAGTCACCACCCCATAAACCATGTGATTCAGGGTTTACTTCAAGAAGTTCCTATTGATGGCTTAAAATTGCGCTAGATCTTAACCAATCAATAATGGGAAGTTTCAAGCTGTGGGATGATGCAGTTTGAAACAACCTCCAGATTTTAGAGAAGCTAGTCTCTTCTTTTTTATTGGGTGTTGGGGAAAAGGGATAGGAGACTAAACAGAAACACAAAAATGCAGGAATTGAAACCTAACTATGGCAATGCGCCTAAGTGTAATCCTAATCCTAACCTGAGCATGGTGAGACTATTATAGGATTCAATTACATTTAAGAATAGACAAGTGCATGATCAATGTAAAAGGTTAAAATAACAGAAACAGAGGCTCACAATAGGGAGTTCTTTTGCTGAGACAAAGAGAATGTCAACAAAGGCATAGTGTTCAATCTTCTTAATAGAATTTTCCAATCACATAAGAGGCACAAAAGTCACATACAGTTATGTAAACCTTCCAATTCAAGAAAATGAGACAAAAGCAAATGACGTTCTTAATCACAACTACAAAAAATCTACAGCATAAACTACTTCACCAATGACACAAACAACACCAACCAAGGCATGGAGTTCAAATTTCCTTAATTTATTCAAATACATAAGGGGCACAAAAAAATGCACGGTTATATCAACTTTACAACTCAAGAAAATTGAGACAAGAGCAAATGATGTTATTGGTCAAGAACTTTAGCAAGCCTAAAACAATAGAAATTCCCCCCCTCTCTCTTACAATTCTTCCTCTTTTATAGCCTTGGATCACTCCTTTCATTGTCCCCTTTCCCATGCAATCTTCTCCATCCTTCACTCATAGGGGACAAATAGACAGCACCTTCAATGCTATGGGGGGATCCAAAAATCTACCCGATGAACTGTTCCATCTACTCAAATTAACTCCAGCTAATTTTCCCTCCATTTCACTTTGTGGCAACATATACACAGAACACTCTATTATGTTTGAAATGGGAGAGGACACTTAGCCAATTTTCTAAAAATCCTCTTGTTACTTAGAAGGCATCGAAAAACAACACTTGGCGCTTTCCGCCGGATCCATTGAAGACACCTGGCTCTCTCCTTTTCTTTGGCTATGCAGTAGTTTTATTCGGGACTCATATCAGACTCCTATAGATGGTGACACTTGGTGGCTTCTGTTGACTTTTGAAGTAACACTCGGGGCCCACCACAATCTTTATTCAGCAATGAAACTCAAAGATGGTCTCTTGAAAATTGGCACATGGCAGCCTCCGCTACTTCTAGGAAGATACGTGGCATCTTCCACTTCTCTTTCTATGGGTATGTGGTGCCTTCCACTTTTTCTTGGGATGGAGCAGGAAGGGACTCAGAGAGTGACACTTGGCAGCCTCTGCTACACTTTAACACTTAAGAAAAATGAAATGATGCACTTATGCATTGGATGAAAACATTGGACCCACGTCTCCCAGATGCTGACACGTGGCGATCTTTGCTGCTTATTTAAAAAGGTAGTTCAGGGCCTCCGCAACTGCCACCTAGCGCTTTCTGCTCTCTCTACTACTTAGCTCGTTGAAAGTCTTTGTCAAAAAGTAGAATGAAATGTGGGTGCCTTTATGAGATGCGAATGCTGGCACGTGGTGCATTTCGCTTAACTGCCACTAGGTATGTGGCACGATCCATGATTCTCTGGAAAGTTAAAAAAGGGGCCTCAGAGGATGCTAGCTAGCTGGCTTTGTGTTTTAGAAGGTGAAACACGGTAGATTTTGCATGAACTCAACACAATGCAAAATTGAAACAAAGAATCAGAAGAGAAAGAAAACCCTGTGCTCAAACGATGCCACTTGGTAACCTCCACTGCATTTCGACACTTGACAGAGAATGAACCCGCACCCTACTCCAACTTTGCTGCTACGACCAAGGTATCATTGGAACCAAAACTATAGAGCTTGACTAAAAATTTAAATGCAACGTAGAGTAAAAATTTACTCTATAGTTTTTGGCATGCCTGATGGGATGAGTCTTGAAGTCTCTTTCAAGACTGCATGAACCAGAGAGTTATGAGGAGTTGGAGCTGTGGACCAGTCCCCAGATCACAATCTACTACAAATCTAGGTGTTCTTTTGCCACCTGTTGTAATTAGTCCAAGAACAAGAGCTAACCAGTTTCTACCAGTACCAAACATGGGAGCCCATGTACCCCTAAGGAATTATGCAAGTTGAAACACTGGTAGTCCCTTAATCCTCCCAACACCGCTAGCTGTTTGGGACCCTATCCTAGTAAATGCTCTAAAAGCTCTACTTAGATTTAGTGGGCAAGACTCAAAAACACTTTTGGAATACATTCAAGATGTATCAGATGTCTATGTCATACATGGTGTCACAGAGCAAAATGTGGCCCTAAGGCTGTTAGCAGCCTCATTCAAAGGGAAGGCTTTAGAATGGTATTGGTCTTTAACCCCAAATACCATTTCTACATGGGACCAGCTCAGAGATCTGTTCTTTGAAAGATTTGCAGAGAAAGGTGATAAGTCCTCTTTGTTACAGTAGTTGATCACCATTTAGAGGGGACCATAAGAGGACATGACTGATTTCAACACTAGATTCTAGAAAACCTAGGATAGAATCCCTATTGCAGCTAAACCACCACCTAGTATGGCCATAGTATTCTATCTCAAAGCTTTAAATTCAAATATATCTATTATGATTTAGTCATTGGCAGGACACACTTTGCCAGCGACTTATGACCTTGCAGTTAGAGCTGAGAATGATTTAATCGATGCTAGAAAGTTACCTCCAAGGCCTCCCATGCCTGTATTCCCAAAAATTACCTTGCCCTTACCTCAAGAGGTTCCTAAAGCTGTAAGCCCACCTGTGTTTATGTATACTTACCCTTCATCATCTGCGAAGCAACCGGCCCCTGCTCAGTCATTCGATATGGATGATATCAAAAGTATGCTAAGGACATTCTCCAATGAGCTGATTAATATGAAGAGGCAACATAACACTTTCCCTAAGCCTCCTTATTAAGGCTATCAAGGGAATAGGTTTTCATCCCAACCAAATTAGTATCAAGGCCCTCCAAGGCAAACCAAAAATCAAACAATAAATCAATTAGTTGCTGTTCCCACAACCTCACAGACCATTCCTCCCAACTCAAATAGGGAGATGGTTCTAGGTCAGAATAATTATGTGGATGATACTAATGCTTGGTGTTTCCCTTAAAATGATGCTCACACCCTAGAGATTATCCTAGAGACAATCTAAAACAAAGAGTGGCTGAGTAGAGAAGAATGGATGGTCAGTTTGCCAGTACCAGTCGCAATCAAGCCTACCAGTCTCCCAGCATGTAGAATTCAGTGCTAGTGGCTCAGATGCAAGGAATGTCCTTGCAACAAGAGGAAGAAATAGCCCCAGAACATGCTTTGTTCTCATGGGTTGAGGATGAAGAAGCAGTTTTCTTGAACGAAGCACCCACCTCCCAAAGGACAGTAGTACAATCTTATTATTACACTAGATCAAAGAGGAGGATGGTAGAGCAACCCAAGATTGCAAGTGGTCAGGTCAAGAATAATCCTCCATCTCAAGGGCAAATGAATGCTATTGTTAGACAAGAAGTGCCATAGCCTGTACAAGATCAAGGGATCCTTTTCTAAATTCAAGAAAGAATGAGGTATCCCTATTACCAAAAAACTCAGTCTTTGGGACCAATCAATATTGTGGACCAATTAAAGAAAACTCTAGCACAAGTACCGATATGGGATATTTTGGCAATTCTTGAACAAAAGACATTACTGCAAGAAGCTCTGCAAGGGCAAGTAGTGCCCAAGGATGCTATTACCAAGGAAGGACCTACTAGAAAGGAAAAGCTTAAAGATACAATTCCTCCAAAGATGACAGCCTTTGTGAACGATGCAGCACAAGTAAGTAAATCCAAGCTAGAGCCTTTCTATTTAACTCTGATAGTTGGAAAGAAATTTTTGCATAATGCATTGATAGATTCAGGAGCTAGCACAACTGTGATGCCCAAACAAATAGCTGATGCTTTGAAAATAAATTATGAACCCCTTGCAAAAGGAGTTATGCAGCTAGATGGCAAAACAGTGCAAACCATAGGGAGAATTAAACAACTCCCCTTGTAGTTATACACATGTCCCAACATAATTGTCAACCAAGATATAGTTGTCATAGATATTCCTCCTATCTTTGGTTTGTGTTTATCTAGAGACTTTACAGCAAAAATAGGAGGATATATGTCTCTTGACTGGTCTCACCTCATCCTACGAACCAGATATAGTTCAAAAATGAAAATTTTATCTGAACCACTATCCAAGGACCACATCACCAATGAACCAACAACAAGGTTAGAAGCAGATCATGCCATGTTGAATAAAGAAGAAATAAATTTTGTAGAAGAAGTAGGAAACTGGACTAAGCATGATCAAGAAGAATAAAATAACCAGTTGTTGGCTATGATGTGTAGCGACCCATATGGAAACTATGACTCTACTGGTTTGGGCACGTATGTCATTTTTGATGAGGATTAGGTGATACCAAATGTTATAAGGAATGAGGCACCTACTACTCAAGATTCAGAGGTCTGGACCTTGAATTTTGATGGGGCTAGAAGTAAACATGGTGCTGGAGCAAGAATTTGTCTTACTGCTCCAAATGGTGATAAAATTTTAAGGGCTATCCGATTCCAATTTGCTTGCACTAATAATGATGCAGAGTATGAATCTCTAGTACATGGGCTCCTGTTAGCTAAGAAAAAGGGGATAAGGAACCTAAAAGTAAAAGGGGATTCAGAATTAGTATTTAAGCAAATTAGAGAAAAGACAACTACCAAAAATGTGAGAATGAGATCCTACAGGCATAGGATTTGGGATTTGATAGAAGATTTTGAAGCTTTTAATATTTAGATAATCCCTAAAAGCCAAAACTGTGAGGCTAACAAGATGGCTTAGATTGGTTCAAAGTTTAACCTAGTGACTGGACTATTGGTTAACAATGAGTCAGTAAAAGTTATAGTGAGGCCAACCATCCCAAACAATGATGAAAATTGGCAAGTGTTTGAAAATGATGCTCAGGTAGTCTTTCTTACAAAAATTAGATGAGTTTGTGGATCAGTTTCAAACTATAATTGAAGAGGCATATGGTGATCAGATTATTCAATTAAGGACAAATAAGCTCCCCAAGGGATTGATCACCTTAGAAAACTTGTTTGACCCAAAAGATGTGAGCCTGGAAAAGAAAAGGTTCCAAGTAGATAAAGCAGACTATTTTGAGGTAGAGGTGAGTGACGGGAATAGGCTAAAAGTTGGGAATTATACAACTCAAAAAGAGAAAGAAAAATTGATTGAATTGTACCAGAGATATGATAGAGTCATAGCTTGGAGCTATGAAGACCTTCATGGATACAATAGAGACATTATCCAGCACACAATAGAGCTGACTGAGGGATCCAAGCCCATCAGACAGAAATAGAGGCCAATAAATCTAAGGATTGAGCCTCTAATGGTAGATGAATTGCAAAAAATTTTAGATTCAAAAATAATATTTCCCATCAAGCACTTAACCTGGTTATCAAATCTAGTCCCAGTTAGGAAAAAGAATGGAGATGTAAGACTGTGTAGATTTCAGAGATCTAAATAGAGCATCTCTGAAAGACCACTATCCCTTGCCCTCCATGGAACAAATTTATCAAACTATGGCTAGATCAGAGAGGTTTTCTTTACTTAATGGTTTCTTTGGGTATAATCAGATTTGGCTAGCTGAGGAAGACCAGTATAAAACTACTTTCACTACCAAATGGGGGACATTTGCCTACGCAAAGATGCCATTCAGCTTATCAAATACGGGAGCCACCTTTCAATGAGCTATGGATATAGCCTTTGGTGAGTTAATAAACAAGGTCATCTTGGTCTATCTAGATGACCTCACTATTTTCTCAAAAAATGTTGATGATCATTTTGATCATTTGGAATCTGTCTTCAAGAAATGTCAAGATTTTGGGATATCTTTGAATCCCAAGAAATGTATTTTTGTTGTGCCTCAGGGTAAACTATTGGGGCACATAGTGTCTAAGGAAGGGATTTTTATAAATCCTGAGAGAATCATAGCTATAATGGACTTACCTCTTCCAACAAATAAAAACGCAGTCCAGTCCTTTTTAGGGAAGATTAATTTTGTCAGTAAATTCATATCTAATTTTGCAGGCTTGGTTAGACCAATGACACTCTTGCTTAAAAAGGATCTGGTCTTCAAGTGGACTACAGAAGGAAGGCAAGATTTTGAGGGGGTTAAGAAGGCTATCTCAGAAGCTCTAGTGCTCAAGAATCTAGATTTTTCCAAGCCCTTCGTAATGTATGTCTATGGAGGAGAGTCAAGTATTGCTGCTGTCTTGACTCAAAAGAATGACGGGCTAGAAGGAGAGCACCCAATAGCCTTTTTCTCAAGAACTCTTAGAGCGTATGAGACCAGGTACAATTTTGTGGAAAGACAAGCCTATGCCATGGTAAAAGCCCTCAAGAAATTTAGGCATCTGGTATCAGGGAACCAAATTAGCTCACCTAAGTGTCAGGGAATACATCATGGAGGGGGAGATTACTGAGAAAAGAGCCAATTAGATCACTAAGATCCTTGAATATGATGTGGAGGTCAGACCCACCAAGCTAGTCAGAGGTAGGGGTCTATGCCAATACATGACCCAATAATTGGAAAAGATGTTACCTGAGGAAGCGAATTCAGAAGGAGAGCCAGAGATGGTGCTAAAATTACAAGAGGTTGATTAGGAATCCTGGGTCACAAGTAGGATTCAATTTATGAAAAATGGGATTTATCCGAGAGAACTCCCTCTAAATAAGAGGATATATTATAGGATACAAGGGGTTCATTTTGTTTTAATTAAATAAGTCTTTTTCAGAAGAAATTTTGATAGAAAATTGTTAAGATGTGTAGAACAAGCTGAGGTTAAGAGGATACTACATGAAATGCATCATGGAACACAGGAGGGCATTTTTCTACAAAGACCATAGCCATAAAGATAAGTGAGGTAGGATATTTCTGGCCTACTTTATTTGTAGATTGTTAACAGCTGGTTAGAAAATGTCAATCTTGCTAGTATTATATGGGGATGAGGAGGAACACAACCATGCCACTGAGTCCTATAGTTGTGGATGAACCTTCTGCTCAATGGGGTCTTGAATTCATTGGAATGATAAATCTAGTGTCCAACATGGGTCACAAATGGATATTAACTGCCACAGACTATTTCACCAGATGGATCGAGGCAGTCCCACTTAAGGAAGCAACAGAGAATGTGATCTTAGGTTTTCTAGGGGGTATTACTACTTGCTTTGGGACTCCTCGCACCATCATATCAGATAATGCTAAAGCATTCTTAGGGTCTAGAATATCTAACTTTGCCTTAAGACATGGAATATATTTGAAAACTTTATCTAACTATTACCCTCAAGGTAATGGTCTAGCAGAATCAACCAACAAGAACCTGATAAGACTCATCAAAAGGATAGGGGCTGATCATCACAAAGAGTGGCATAAAGTGCTTAATCTAGCACTATGGGTTGATAGACTCACGCCCAAGTAGGTGATCAAAACGTCTCCATATGAACTGGTATATGGAAAGTCTGTCGTGATTCCCCTAAGCTTGGAAATCCCTGCTCTTCAGCTGATCAAACAAATTGAGATTAAAGAAAATGGCCCCATGCAGGTCAGACTCGCAGAACTTCTGGAAGTTTAGGAAAAGAGGGACATAGCCCATGATTCATTGATCAAGCACCAGGGAATGGTTAAGAATTGTTTTGATAAAAGGACTTCAAATCCTAATTTTGAAGTGGGCTCGATTGTTTTGAAATGGGATGCAAGGGCCGTTAAGCTAGGTTAGCATACCAAATTTGAAGCACTGTGGACTGGTCCGTATAAAATTTATGGGTGCAAGCAGAAGAATTCTTTCGAGCTAGAGTCGATGGAAGGAGAACCTGAAGAGATTCCTGTAACATAATCTATTTGAAACATTTTAATTGACTTGGGTCTCTCATGTATTATAGTTAAATAGTTTCCCTTCTTTGCATTATTTTTTCATTGTTTTCCTACTTTGCTTTTGAATAAGTGTTTTAAATATTTGTCGATGGCTCTTTTGAAGCTATAATTTTCACAATTTTGATCTAGTGGAAGGTGGAGTTTCTTTTTGAGTAGTCTCAAAAGTCCTGAGGGTCTCTAGTAATTGTAGAGTAAATTTTTACTCTACGTTGCATTTAAATTTTTAGTCGAGCTCTGCAGTTTTGGTTCCAACAATACGTTGGTTGTAGCAGCAGAGTTGGAGTAGGGCATGGGTTCATTCTCTGTCAAGTGTCAAAATGCAGCGGAGGCTACCAAGTGGTGCCGTTCGAACACAGGCCTTTCTTTCTTTTCTAATTCTTTGTTTTAATTTTGTGTTAAGTGTTGAGTTGACATAGAAGCCACCACGTGTCACCTTTCGAAACATAAAGCCAACCAGTTGGCATCCTCTGAGGCCCCTTTTGTAACTTTCTAGAAAATTGTGGATCGTGCCACGTACCTAGTGGCAGTTAAGTGAAATGTACCACGTGCCAGCATCTGTGTCTCATAGAGACACCCATGTTTCATTCTACTTTTTGACAAAGAATTTCAATGAGTTAAGCAGTAGAGAGAGTGGAAAGTGCCAAGTGGCAATTGGGGAGGCCCTGAACTACCTTTTTAAAGAAGCAGCAGAGGTCACCACGTGTCAGCATCCGAGAGACGTGGGTCCAATGCTTTTGTCCAATGCATAAGGACGCCATTTCATTTTGCTTAAGTGTTGAAGTGCAGTGGAGGCTGCTAGGTGTCACTCTCCGAGTCCCTTTTTGCTCTATCCCAAGAAAAAGTAGAAGGTGCCACATACCCCCAGAAGGAGAAGTGAAATATGCCATGTATCTTCTTAGAAGTAGTGGAGGTTGCCATGTGCCAATTTCTGAGAGACCATCTTTGAGTTTCATTACTGAATAAAGATTGTGGTGGGCCCTGGGTGTTACTTCAAAAGTCAATGGAAGCCACCAAGTGTCACCATTCATAGGAGTCTAATATGAATCCTGAATAAAACTACAGCACAACCAAAGAAAAGGAGAGAGCCACGTGTCTTCGATGGATCTGGCAGAAAGCACCAAGTGTCATTTTTTGATGCCTTCTAAGTAACAAGAGGATTTTTAAAAAATTGGCTAAGTGTCCTCTCCCATTTCAAACATAACAGAGTGTTCTGTGTATCTGTTGCCGTAAAATGAAATGGAGGGAAAATCGATTGGAGTTAATTTGAGTAGATGGAACAGTTCATCAGGTAGATTTTTGGAGCCCCCCACAGCATTAAAGGCACTGTCTGTTTGTCCCCCGTGAGTGAAGGATGGAGAAGATTGCGTGGGAAAGGGGATGATGAAAGGAATGATTTGAGGCTATAAAAGAGGAAGAATTGTAAGAGAGAGGGGGGGAATTTCTATAGTTTTAGGCTTGCTAAATTTCTTGGCCAATAACATCATTTGCTCTTATCTCAATTTTCTTGAGTTGTAAAGCTGATATAATCATGCATGTTTTTGTGCCCTTTATGTGGTTGAATGAATTAAGTAAATTTGAACTCCATGCCTTGGTTGGTGTTGTCTATGTCATTGGTGAAGTAGTTTATGCTATAGATTTTTTGTAGTTGTGATTAAGAACGTCATTTGCTTTTGTCTCATTTTCTTGAATTGGAAAGTTTACATAATTGTATGTGACTTCTGCACCTCTTATGTGATTGGAAAATTCTATTAAGAAGATTGAACACTATGCCTTTGTTGACATTCTCTGTGTCTCAGCAAAATAACTCCCTATTGTGAGCCTCTATTTTTGTTATTTTGACCTTTTACATTGATCATGCACTTGTCTACTCTTATATTTAATTGAATCCTATAATAGTCTCACTGTGCTCAGGTTAGGATTAGGATTACACTTAGGTGCATAGCCATAGTTAGGTTTTAATTCCTGCATTTTTGCATTTTTGTTTAGTCTCTTATCCCTTTTTCCCAATACCCAATAAAAAAGAAGAGACCAGCTTCTCTAAAATCTGGAGGTTATTTCAAGCCACATCATCCCATAGATTGAAACTTCCCATTGTTGATTGGTTAAGATCTAGCACAATTTTAAGCCATCTACAGTTCCCTCTCATAATACTCATTGATTCTAGTAGCACTCATAGATTCATTGAACCTCAGATCATCAAATAGGTTGATTGTTTTGTTTATCCTTGCTCTAAATTTGAAGAAATGACTACCAATGGGGGCACATTACCTTGTAAAGGGAAGTTTTGCAATGTGCATATATTTATTATAGATTATAACTTACACTCTAACATGTTTGCCTTGCCCTTAGGCAGATGTGATTTTATTTTGGGAGCCCAATGGTTATGCACACTTAGACCCATCTTATGGGATTTTTTTGAACTTTGGATGCAATTTTTAGACAATGGAAAATAACACACATTGAAAGGCTTACAACTAGGGTCTCTTAGCGTCATAAGTTCATATTGCATGGAAAAGATTATTAATAAGAATTCACATGGCATCGTTGCCCAACTCCATTCCATTAAAATGCAACTGTCAATGGTCTCCACTAGTCCTTCTGATCTACAAACAATTATGTATAGGTATCCATGTGTCTTTGCCAAACCAGTGGAATTTACACCTTCACATCCAGACTACTATTGCATTCAGATCCTTCCCAGAAGCTTTCCTCCCAATATCAAGCCTTATCGCTACCCATTTTAGCAAAATAATGAGATCAAGATGCTCATTTGAGACTTACTAAAGCAAGGCATTATTTTCCCTAGTACTAGCCCATATTCTTCCCTAGTTCTCCTTGTTTGGAAAAAAGATGGGTCATGACACCTTTACAGTGAATTATGTGCACTTAATCACATCACAATCCCTATTATTGATGAGCTTCTTGATGAGCTTCATGGCACTCATTTTTTCTCCAAGTTGGATATCTACTCTAGATATCCCCATATCTAGTTTCATGAGGATGATATCCCTAAGACAACTTTTATCATGCATGATGGCCACTATGAGTTTCTAGTCATTCCCTTTGGCCTCACTAATGCTCCTTCAACATTTTAGGCATTAATGAATAAAAGATTCTATCCCTACTGACAAAAATTCATTCTGGTCTTCTTTGATGATATCCTCATCTATAGTAAAACATGGTATGAGCATCTCCAACATATAGAGATTGCACTGCAACTTCTCTTTGACCATCATCTTTGATCAAAATAGTCCAAATGTGCTTTTGGCTAGAACAAAGTGGAGTATCTCAAACATATTGTTTCAGCCCAAGGGGTTTAGGTGGATATTAAAAAAATAATTGCCATGATCAATTGGCCTCATCCTTAAACATTCAAGAGCCTCTATGGTTTTTTGGGGTTGATTGGATATTATCATAAGTTTATTAAGGATTATGGGAAAATTGTAGCTCCACTAAAAATTATGTTTAAATAGGATGTTTTTACATGGACACAAGCTATTGAGTGTGCATTTGAAGAATTGAAACAAGCTATGTGTACTACACCTATTGTAGCTATGCTAGATTTTGACAAGCCTTTCACTATCAAGAGTGATGCTTAAGGCAATGGACTTGGTGTTGTTCTCCTCCAAGAAAGATGCCCCATTACGTTCATTATCAAATCCCTTTTTGGAAATAATTTTGTACTCTCTACTTATGATTAGGAAATGATGGTCACTTTTCATGCAGTATAGAAGTGGCAGCCATACCTACTGGGGAATCATTTTTGCATCAAAATGGATCACTAGAGTATGAAATATTTCCTATAATAATGGGTCTCTACCCCATCAAAATAGAAATGGGTCAGCAAACTCATGGGATATGACTATGAGATCACTTACAAGAAGGGTAAGGACAATATTATGGCTGATGCTCTGTCTTGCACATTTATGGACCAATCTTCCCTTTCATCTATTTTCATGCCTATTCTAAATTGGTTAGACATTGTAAAATAAGGGTATGTCAATGACTCCTCATTATCTTTCGTCATTTCATTTCTAATCCACCAAGGTTCCTTTCTACTTCTCTATTTATTTCTTTTTTGTCTTTCCTTTCATAGTTTGTAGTCTTCAAAATTGCCCTTGCACAATCAACTGGATCGACATTGCCAACCCAATTCTGTGTTCTATGTGTTGTCTAAAATAACTGGATTGACACTAAAGACCCAGTTCATTTTCAGACTTTGCTTCCATAGTATAGGTTTGACCTAGTCGACCCTATTCTATATTTTTTGCATATAATGTCAACACTATACCTTGTTTCAAAGTTGGAATTAACATCATATCTATTAGTAATTAGTTCTCACATTTCTTTTCTTGTTGTTTTCATGCTTAGAATAGTTCACATAGTTTAATTAGGGGATTTTAAATTAATTTTTTAGTTTCACTATTACTATTTTATGCACACATGGCCAAATCACATAACATAAACAAGCACTTTAACATTTTGTCTACCCTAATCCAACCTACTTGGATTTCATCACCAAGGGAGGAGCTAACTTGATGCTCTCATCAAGTATAAAGCATAGTTAATGGTATATTCTAGATAAGGACCTGACACCTTTATTGTTGTAGTGTGTGAAGTGAGGGGGTAGGCCCCAATACTAAGATTGTATCATTACCACTATAGTCCCTTTCAACCTGAACTACTTGAGACCATACTTAGATTGATATCTAGTACCTTACTTATAGCCAACTTCCAATCACATTTAAAAATCATTCTTAATAATTTAATTAACATTTAGGTTGATCAATTAGTTAGCTTTACTTTTCAAATTTTTTGCTTGCTCTTTGTTCAATTTTATACGTAAAAGCTTGCATTATCCAGTGTTAATGAAATATTTTTCTTTGTGTGTGTCAATTGGGTTGGCTAGTATTAATCCAATTGGCTATATGCTTTCTTTTATTACTTACTGCTTTTCTTTACTTGCAAAGTTAGCTTGTTTCATTTTGCAATCTATTTTTATGCTTATTAAGTTCCCTATCTTCTGTAATGGATCAACCTAATCAACCCAATACTTTTTCTACCTTCTGTACATTGTACTGGATTGACCCAGTTGACCATGTATAGTTTTATAGTCCCTATTGCTATATTAGATTGACCCAATAGACCCTATATAGTTTTGGTCACCTCTTTTGACCTTTTTTTTCTCATCTCTCTTCTTTTCCCTTCATTATGGACTTTTTATTGGATAATGGCACTGAGTCACAGTCAACAAACATGATGAAATTTACAATCCTAATAGGGTTTCCCATAGATAGAGCAGGGCTCCTATTTTAGATGTTAGTAATGTTCATATTGCCACTTTCACAATGAATTATGGGACCCATTCTCATACCTCTTTGTATCACAATCCTCTTTTCTCATTATAATACCAACCTGAGTTAGAATATACTCCTAATTTTTTTTATTTATTTTTGAATTTCCTCAACATAGAGGCAAGAATCCTTCTACCATTTACAAACTCATGATTAGTGGTCAAATTGAAGAGCCTCATTCACCTACTCCTACATTCTCAACTGGATTTAGAGGTACCACTTTCTTTGGTTGTCAACCTATTTCTTAAATTTCAAATCCTTCTTATGCCATGACTTCTTCTCTAACCTCTTCTAACTCCATACCTATTATCTCAACTAACATGGCCGGTTCCATATCTAATGGACTTACCATAAGGTCCACCATCCTTAATCCTTCCACTAGTTCATTATTTTCTACCCAAGGCAATCATTCTTCTTCCTCTCAACCATTCACTAGTCCATCTTTTGCTTCACAAGCAAATTTTTCCACTAGTGCCTCACATTCTCACAATTCTTCTCAAACTCATATCAAAACTAATAGTGGTATCCAAGCCACTAATACAAACAAAAATACCAATTTTAATGTTTTTAATGTTAATCAAACACACCAAATTTTGTTACAAACTCTCAATCAAATGAATACCTTTCAATCTCATAACACAAATCAAATGATGAGAATGTAAAACCACCTCCTTAATCTTCAATCTCATCTATAAGCAATGGCTTGGGGCACACATAACCAGAATGTTCCCCCTCCTCTTTGATATTCTCAAATCAATATCATTCCTCAACCTCCTTTAATCAATAAAACCATTAAGCATATACAAAATGAACCTCTCACTACTCAAATTGCCAACATTGATATAGGAGGTATAACGTCTACAATTTCTTATAATAGGTCCACTGATCCTACCCTTCACCTAAAAACCTTTGGAAATATTTATAAGGATTGGTTCAAATCAAACACATTTGCTACTACCAAGTTCCTATCTAAAACTCTCATGAGTGATGCCTTGGATTGGTATAATAAACTTAGAGCTCATTCCATTTCTAGTTTGGAAGACTTAGTGAATGCTTCAATTCAATAATTCCAAATAAATGATCTTCCTAAAAACACTTTGGCCCATTTTATTAATTGTAAACAACATGAGAATGAAAATACCCAAGCCTTTGTTAAGAGATGGAAGGTTTTTTCAAACAAATGTGAACATATCATGGTGGATGACAACCTTTTTCATCTCTTTACAAATGCCCTCTTTCCTAAATTACAATATAAAATCTTCACTCTCTCTCCACGTACCTTAGAGGAGGTTATTGACCAAGATAAAAGACAAGATTTCCTAATATGACAATTTGAACCACCCCAACATTCTGTAGATCCTCATTTATTATTAAAGAACAAAAACCATAATATCACTAATAATGGTGTTATTGATTCTTATGATACCATTCACAATGTTCAAGCTGTCATTCCTAACCCTTCTTCGGAACTAGCTCCTTCTTCTAAAAAATATACTAATCCTCATTTTTCTTCACCAAATAACATCAATGTTCATAAACCTTTATCCTTGACTAAATTTCTTAAGCATCTACACAGGCCTGTTCCATGAGAACTTGACCCTACTCATCCTATGAAATCCTGGTATGATCCTAACAAGTTTTGTTAGTTTCATGATAGTTGGGTTCATTCTCATGAGACCTGAAGACAAATTCATAATTTAGCTATGGATTTTCTTCTTGGACCTAATTTTGATCATGATTTCATTATCTGTAAGCGCCAACAAGCCTATGAGATTAATTTCAAGGACTATAAATCAAATGACAAAATTGAAGCCTTAAATCAAGAAAATGTTCATTTGGTTATCTATAAAGATCCTTTACCTAATCATCAACCTATTCCAGACACCCAAGACAAGCACACCCCTTCCACCAATAACATAGAAAGTCTTGTTGAACCAAATTCTAAAGAGAATGTGGTTATCATGACTAATATATGAAGGGTGGTGGCTTTCATTGATTCCCAACCTATCTACACTCCTCCTTCTCATAAGACATATCGTGTTATACAGGATTCTTCTCCAACTCATTTAAATGAGTTGGGGCAAGAATATCTTATCACTTTTGATGATCTAATTTTTTATTCCCCCTTGGATAACACATCCCATTTTATTTCTACCGTTCTTCCATCATCTTCCAATGCTAATGATAATCAAGCTTCTACTAACACTTCTTCTTATCCTTCTCAAAATCAAATTAAACCAACTAGTTCATCATCTCAACATGATTTACAACCTTGTTCCAAACCTCCTTCTTACCAAAAACAATTTCAATGTACTTTGGCTCCTATTTCTGAGGACCTCCTTAACCATTAAGAATCTATATCTAATAACCTTATTATGGGCTATGATGAGTGGGATCCCATTGAGGAGCTCATTAATCTCCCATCCCAAATTCCATTTTTAGAGCTTATGAGTACTTCCCCACATCATAGAAACCACCTTATGTAACTCCTATTTGAGATGAATGTCCCTCATCCTCCCCTAGTAGGATAGGAAGCATCTTTATCTGATTTTGAAGATAGTATTTTACAATAATGTGAAGAGATGTCTATCAACATTGATGAAACTATAGACACTTCTATTTCTCTATGATTTCCTATTGCATCTACGATTCCTGATGAGATTCTACAATTAGGTGATATCCAAGTTAAGTGTGCCTTGATTGACAAGGGTTACAACACACGTGTTGCTTCTCTTGATTTCATTAAGACTCTTGGATATTCCAAATGTAATCCCAAGTCTACACATAGAAAATGCCAAGGATACGATAGAAGGAAAATGCCTCCTCTAGGTTGCCTATGGATTCCCATTACCATCCCACCTGTCACCATCCATGTGAAGGCGATGATTTTTAACTTCCCCCTTTCTTATAACATCTTACTTGGTAGGACATGGACTCATTGCATGATATATATCACTTCTTCCACCTATAAATGTGTTAAATTCCCTAATAATGGATCCATTTGTAGGATTCAAGGTGACACTAAACTTAAAATTTTGAACAATTCTAAGATCATGGTGTCTTAAAGATTCCTACACTTGAACCTTTACCAAGTGTTCCATTTCATGAGTCTTAATGTCTCAACTTTCTTATCAATTCAACCCATGATTACAGTGGGCATCTTGAGCTCATTAGTAATATTCCTCCTAATATTTTAGATTATGATGATGATGAACCTGATGAAATTAACTTAAAGATCAAAACTTTTGATCTCTCACCTCATCTCAACTCATAGCTTCTTCCTTCCTTGCAGCCTCATTCTCACAAACCTCTTTGCGATGACATTCTTATAGTCTTGACCAAGACTAGGAATTTTATTCACCATGCTTCATCGACTGATAAGGTTTCCCTACCTGTGTCATTGATCTTCACACCTCAGATTATGATAATGGCTATTCCTTAGATGATCCATTGTTAATCAATCTTTTACAAACATGTGATGTCATATCATTCTTAATTACTTGAGTCTTTTCATGCATATCATCATTTTCCTTCACTTATAGTTCCTAATTTTTACATTTTCCCCCTTTATCATAGGGTAGAGATGGTGTCATCACCTGTAGTTTCTGAGGACCCATGTAGGACTATGCTCATGGATCATGTTATGACTAGGCCTTACCATTTTTCTTGGTACCCTGAGTCTCGTAGATGGTTTACCCCTAAGGTTAGTGTGACCATCCTTAGACCCTATATAGATCCTACCCCTCCCTCAATAGAGCCTACTATAGTTGAGCTCTTCCTACTCCTATTATAGTTGATCCTATTTTCACTCCTACTGTTATTGAGCCTACACCTGCTTTTGATGTTATTGCTTTTACCATGGATCCTAGTTCCATTCCTTCCTCATCATCACCTTCCCTTGGTGATGGTTTTCTTCCTTTGGCTAAGATGGATCCTCTGCCCACCAAATGGATTGATGAGTGTTCTTCAGCTTCTTCTGCTCTTGTTTTACCTTCTTCTATGAGTGTTTATACTAAAACCACTCATAAGCATATATGTTTCTCATATAAGATAAATAACCATTCTTCCACCCATTGTCACAAGTTGAAATAATATCTTGATACCTTACAGATTTTTTCCCCATCATTGGACAAAGCTATACCTCCCTTGAAGGTACTTCCTAAATATTTACCCAAATATGGTGAGGTATGTTGTCCATGGAATCTTTGTGGTACCTATCACACTGATCATTATCACATACTACAAACAACATATCAAAAACCACCTTATAGACATTCCTATAACTTATACCACTCCTCCTATAGGTCATCCCTGCAAGAATTCTCCTCCTCCTTCTCTTATGGTTCCACCTCTAGTGGTTCCATCACTCATATGTCCCTTCACCACCTTTTGTGCCTCCACCTATAGACCTTCCCTCACTTATGGATGCTTCTCCACCTGTGAGTCCTTCACCTGTGGATCCTTATCCATCGATGATTCCTTATCCTCCTGTAGATCCTATTCCCATGCATTCTCCTAATCAGATTTTGCCATTTTTTTTGCTTCAGCACAATCCTTTGAGCATTCCTACTTTTTTAGTTGAGGAGATCATAAAAGAAGTATTCACCCATTATTCATTGAAGATTGATGAAACCTTAGCAATAATTCTATTACAACTTCATAGAGACCTATCCAATGTATTGGATAATGTGTGTGGATAGATTTACTAGTATTTATGAGCACTTGCATGGTGATTTTACATATATTTTTGGATTGGACATGTGCTCCAATCTTATTTCTGTCTATTATATCATTTGACACTATGTCAAATTTTCGCTTATCTTATATCATGATTTCTTACTTGTTGTACTATATCTTGTTTATCATTTATTTTTGCATATGATTGTATTTTATTTATCATTGCTTTCCCTTTCCTTTTCCGTAGAGTTTTTCTCAAAACTCTCTTGCTTGTATCTTTATGATTGTTTTGCTTTCTTATCATTACTTTTCACAGATAATTTCTCATGGTGATTTGGCTATACCTACCATATTCCCCTTGGTTATTATCCCCCTTTACCATGTGATCAATTAGAAAATAATCTATCTCATTACTATCTCCTTTTACCAGTCTACTTTGGATCTCCTTGTTTCCTTCTTCCTTTTTCTGCAAACTAAGCATATACATGGTTGAGACTTGAGATCACATGCTAGTTCATTATCAAGCCTAAGTGTCCTAGTCAGTATTTATCTTTGGTTACTTAGCTTCCTTTAGTCTTATCCTAAAACTCATTCATGTGTATCACTATATATCTCATGATTAGTCATTCCAAATTTGTATGGAGGAAGAATCTTAAAAAGCCTTCAAAATAAAGTTAAAATCCAAATCATTTAAACAAAAGGAAATGATATCAAAAGGTAAAAATATTCATAAAATTTAAATCACACTAAAATACATGATTCAAAGCACATCTCCTTCTTCTAGTCAAAGCTCAAACTCCATAGTTGGCCTCACAATAGAGCCAAGGTCCTTTGGGGTGTGGTAGGTCAGTAGATTAGAAGAGGAGAATACAAAAATATTTTAGTGCTACCTAATTTCTCATGCAAGTACCCAATCTTCACACTATATTAACGGCTCTGTAAGGGGTACTGAATAGCAAAGAACACGTCGTGGGAAGGTAGGTCCATTTTTATTTTCTTGTGCCAATATACCTTCATAAGTTGATCTTAATAGCGCACTTATTTGCCTACAAAGCTTTATGTCTATAGTGATTAGGTTTCCTTTGTACATAGATGACCACTAGTCACTTAGTGTCTTCTCATGTCTTTAGTATGCCTCTTTCTTCCTAAAATCTTCTCATAAGATGTCTAAGTCTTGATTTTTACATTCCCTTTTTCGCTCCTTATATCCCTTATATTTCCTCTTGAGAAATATTATTTTTTTGTACTGATCACTCCCCTTGGGATTTCACTTGTGAGTTGCATTGTAAGATAGTGGATTGGACCTAACCATCCTCATAAATTACCATCTTTTCCTTCTTATTACCCACATCCTTTTTCCATGATTTTCCTATTTATTCCACCCCAGTGATGTTCTCTTTGTTGAGATGCAGTGTATGACCATGGATAGGACCTGACCCTCACAAAATTTTCAAATACCCAAGTCACCATCCAAATTACATATGCCAAATTTGAGATAAGATCCGATTGATTATGAAGTTACACTTCATTTTACATGCTTCCCATCTTGATTTAGTATGTTTTATGCTTACTTCATTTTTCTTTTGCCTTTTATCTTCTTATTTTCTGAGTGTGTGTAGGATTTCAATCATTTTTTGAATTTTTCATACTTCCTAGCTCGAATTAGTACGACCAATTTAAGACCAATATTTTGTAATTTTGTTTTTATTTCATACTTCCTAACATGATTTAGTATGATTGATTGATTTAATTAATTTGTTTTTATTACCATTTGTGCTCTTTTTCATACTTTCCATTTTATTACATTATTTGTCATACTTCCCAATGTGATATTAGTATGATTTTACTTATTTTTAACTTGATGCAAACATATTTCATATTGGTTTAAAAATAAATTCCTTTTTACCATCTTATTTTTCCATTTTCTTGGTTTTTTATACTTATTCATTTTTTGTTATTACACATTTCTCATCTTGAAATAGTGTGTAGTACATTTTCTTGATTAATTATATTTTTCCAATTCTTTTTGCTTGTTTCTTTTTAACCATGCATATTTTTTTCATACTGATAAAAAAGAAACCACATCTAATATATTTACTATAGCATATTCAACAAAGCTAAATACATGTACTTGAAAGAAATCTATCCTAAGCATCCATAACCTCAACCATAATAAACAACCAAAATTAACCATGATGACAACATACACAATTAATAATAATATTCAAAAATGATATATATATATATATATATATATATATATATATATCATGAGTTTGATACAAATTATGCAACCATATACAATGCCCTAACTCTATGGATGGGTCCAATCATGTCTATCTTGTGGCCTAGCCACGATGCTTGTTGAGGCCTAAATCTAACTCCTCCAAATGGTACACTGTAAGGAGGCCATTCAAGATCTCAATCCCTCCACCTATCCCTATCGATGCGTTACCTAAATTTGTGAATCTGCTAGCTAGGTCTGGATATCTATCATCTAGGCTACTATTTCCAAATGTGTAGCTCTCTCATATACTAGGTCCTCCCATGCCTGTAGCTCCCCTACACTGATCATTATTGGTAGTTACATCCTCTCTCTGTGCTCGTATCTACCTCACTACCTCTCTAGCTAATTTGAACTAGATTGCTTGAGTTGGGGCAAATGGTACACTTAGATCCTCCAGTATCATGGGGTCATATGACTGTAGAGTCTCATCTATAATGTCATGGATTACTCCCCTCACTAGGGACCCCCATTTCTCCTCCTCCTCATCACCTACACCTACAAAAACACATAAAATGAATATTAGATCACTATCATATCTCATAATATCTATTTATCTATATAAACAAAACTTAAGCAACAAATTAATTTCCTTTTACATGTCTATGTCTCAGTTACTATGGTCTCATTATCTATGTGACCACCTAGCACAGTCTCCCTATCTATGAGGCCTCCTAACACCTCCTTTATAGGCTACCTCCTTAGCTCAAACCTAGCTTTCATGGCTCGTGTCAGTCTCAGCCTACGTCTGAGTGGTCTCTCTATCATCTCCTCTAGCTCACCTATGGGGTCATCTAGGATGGTAATAGTCTCCACTCTCTCCTCTGCATCCTACCTCCATCAATATCATGTCCTCAGTGGCTACTGCTCATCTTTTTATGGATCTGGTAGTGGTATATCTATTATCTCTACCTCCACATCCCTATCCTCTTGTTTAGATCCTTATCATGTTTGACTAGTCCATGACCACTCTCAATGTGGCCTCAATGTTAGCCTCACTACTAGTGGCCCTAGTCTTCTCCTCCCTCATGACTCCCTCACATGTTCAACCCGCTACTTGGGCATCAATATCAGTGTTGTTGGATGAGGTAGGTCCATCTACCCTATCACTCATGCCATTAGATGTGGCTCTCTCCATTATAAATAGTGTCCAATAACCTCTATACTCTTTATCACTAGTGTAATTGTGTCTCAGCTTGTCCATGTAACTATTATGTGTTCGTATGGCTGTCACATAATGTCTACATGTTTCACCAACTATAACATTGGCACATGGGGCATGACCTATACTACTTGGTCCTCCCTCCATCTCTACACCTAAGGTAACCTATCATTTACTATATGGGGTAATCCAACTAGCTGGTACATCAAAAACCTCTCATAGATCTAAGTTGTTAGTAATATGATCGGTCTCAGGGTCCTATGCCCTCTGACTACCATATCGTACATATCATATACTAGTTGGACCTAGATGATTGAGCCTAGGTCATATAAAACTCACTCTTCCAATATCATCATGTTCAAGGCTACCACAAATAATGGTACCTTATTGTTTGACTCTTGACATAGCACCCGCTGTGTTATAAAGCCTATCACAGCCTTTTGTATGACCAAAATTTGTGATGTATAGACATCAAACATACTCACTCTCCTACCTAGTAATAGTTTCTCTAAGCCTATAGCCCACATGACTAAGGCTCTTCTCTCCTTTAGACTATCTAGTATCCCTACAGTCACCTACGCTCCTACTATAGGTAGCCCTAGGATGACATGGACATCCTCTAGTGTGATAGCCATCTTTATTGTATCCCCATCCACCTCCCATCTAAAGGTGTTAGTCAATCATTCCTAAAAGCTAAGGAACATGACTAACAGGTCAGCACTGAGGGTGATCCGACACATCTTTGATATCCCACCTAGACTTATGGTTCCTAGTTTAGCCCTATCTCCATCTGACAACCTATATAATAATTTTGGTTACCATGTCACATCCACAAGTCACCAAAATCTCTGTTGTCCATGCACCTAATAAAAAATAAAAGACGTATTAGTCCCTCCATGTCATGTATAGTCATAATACATTATTTTTACATTTCTAAAGTAAAAACAAGCTTACATTTCTCTATTTTATTCATTTTAGTTTACTTTTAGCCTTATCGGTCCTTTTTGACCTTCCTTGGTCATTTTGGGCCATTCTAGCCTTCTTTCAGTCATTTGCATGCTTTTTCCTATCATTCTAGCTCTTTGGTCAACCTAGTTTGACCAAAAATTTCCTATCTTTTCCTCTGGTTGACTCAAAATCTAAGTCAACCCCCTTATTTTTTCTTCTCTAGTGCTGAGTTTCCATTTTGGACTTTTTGGACCACCTGGCAACTCCAAACCGGAGCTTTACCCTGTAGATTGTACAAGGTCAACCCATACCTACTAGGTTGACACTGTGGATTTTACCTATTGTTTAGTCTACTGGGTTGACTAGGTTAACCTAGTGCTTTTTGCCTACCGATCCCTTGCATTTTAAAAAAAAAGTGCAATTTTCTTGCTTTTTACCTAAACCCTCCAAACCCATTTTCTATCTTCCTATTTGCTAATCCTAGAATCTAATTTTGCTTCATTTTGACATCTAGAAATGCTTAAATTTCAAAACTACTAAAAATTCACTTAATTCAATGTAAATTTCAAAAACTGGTTTGAGATTCTTTGCTGCATACCTATAGTGCACATGTTGTTGCCCCGAGAGCCTCCCCATGTCTAGCATGTTGTCTCCTCACCATCCTAGCTTATTTTCTCTCCAAAGCTCTCTTCTCTTTCTCTTACAACTCAAAATGGCAAATGACTTGTCTTTTGCCCTACTCAAAAACACTTTTTAAAACCCAAATATTTTAATTGTTGTCTTGCAGATTTTTTATTTTGCTTTTATCTTTGTTTCTACTCATCTATTTTTCAGACTGTAAAATGCATTAGATTCGTGATGACGTAGATATTATTTTCCACTATCATATGCCTATTTACCATTTTTTTATTTTTGGTTATTTTTTACACTAACTTCTATAGGTTCATGTAGTGTTATCTACATTTGATGCCTTCACATCTCTTACAGTCTACTTCTTTATCTACGGCACTAAGGTAAGTTAAAGGTATGCATTTTTCAATTCAATCCTTTCATTTATCTTATTTTCTGCTTATGAAACTTTACTTCGCATCAACATTGTGTGTTATCATGTTCTATCTCGAAGCACCATCTTGTGTTGCACTCACGTGACACATGATGAGCTTCGAGTGGGGTATATATATATATATATATATATATATATATATATATATATATATATATAATTTTATTGATTACTGATACTTTGTATGTTGTAGGAACTTGTCGAGTCTCAATCTCTTTGAGTGCATGCCTTAAGGGGTGCAACGAGAAAGGGGTGGGTAGACCATCGATACTACGTAAGATTGTTGTCCTTTTAGCCACTTGTCATCTACATACTTGTCTCCGAAAACCATTAACCTTAAGCTTATTCTTCTCAGTCCTACCTATTCGAGTTTTTTCCTCCTTCCATTCCTCTTTTTCTTGCCTTAAACTCCTTTTTAATTATTGGTTTTAGTTGGTCGACTGGGTCAACCCAATACAGTTTAAGGGTATTCTTTACTTTCTTGGTTTGTTAGCCTTTCAGTCAACCTAGCATAGACCTAGTAAATTGTCCCAAAAAAACACACTGGATCGACTAGGTGGACCCTGTACAACCAATGTTCCCAAAAAGATTTAGGGTAAGATCCACCTCTATATACAAGTTCATTTCCCACCATTTCATAAGAGAATAATTATTAGCGAAGAAGTGTGAGCAAACATCTGCTTATTGACCATTGTACTCGAACAAAGCTTAGGGTTCCATACTTTTTTTGGAGATATAGATCTTGTCTTGTAGAGAAGTATTTTTGATGC
This sequence comes from Torreya grandis, assembly GCA_037957365.1. Classification (NCBI taxonomy): domain Eukaryota; kingdom Viridiplantae; phylum Streptophyta; class Pinopsida; order Cupressales; family Taxaceae; genus Torreya; species Torreya grandis. Next base: position 2,867,253 of record JARHVA010001541.1, on the reverse strand, counting down.
TTAGATAGGTTGTGTAGCCTAGAGTTGATCTATCTTGGTTATCCTTACATATCACAACAATCTCTTGCAAATCACCTTAGCCAAGGGAGCAATTGAGGCTCGACGGGTTCATCTTCAAAGGCAAGTATTCCTAACTTTATTTCTCCTTTGTAACAGTAGATAGATAATGCATTTATATTCTTCTCTCCATGTATTAAGATCATGTATATATTGGTGTGAGTATATGTCTTCTAATACATTTTTAGTTTAGTTGTTTGTTTTATTGCTTCTAACCCCCACTTTGTGCCACAAGCTTTGGTGTGCACTAGATTTGATTTATTTTCTTGCTACTAGTATAGAGTGAACATTTTAAACCTTAGGACTCCATTAGGGTTGGTGTGTGATTGTGTTAGACTGTAAGCTTTGGAACCCTTCCTAGCATGATGTGTTGTGTCAAGTGATACAAATGATCTCCTAATCGGGTCTATTAGATCCCCGTATTGGTCATGCCCCTGCTTAACAAGTGTATCCCTAATCAGAAGTGTAGGTATGATCTATCTTATCCAACCTAGGATTAATTCATAGACATGATGCGTTTTTGATTGCATACAGACCATAAATATTTAGCCTTGTTTATTCGTGAAACATTTCAACTATGACAAATAACAGTGAAATTGATGTCTTTATATAGAGAATTAATATCAATTCTTACAAGTAATGGACTTAAAAAATCTCAAGAAACTACATATACAGATCACTTAATACCGATCTATAAAATAACACATACTTTATCTATTTAAATATCTTGGACCTTCAAATAATAAAATCATTATTTCTTATTAATATTGTTTCTCTTTCTATTTAAAAAAATATATATTTAACACTCTCTTATTACATTGAATTCATGTAATATGTTTTTCATTTTATAAAGCATTCTTAACCCCCTTAGATATTAATATCTAAATTAAATTATAGTTTATAATAGTTACTTGGAAGGTGGAGAGTGGAGTACAAGTTTTTAATCATGGTTATTAAGAGTTAGAGTACAGTAATGTCAACCGATTCGTTGTGGAGGGGTCATTAGCATGGGACATTTTGTAGCTCACCATTGTATGTTAAAAAAGGTTGAAGTGACTGTGTAACAAAGCCACAACTATTTTCGGATAAGACAAAAATATATGTATATTGATTGGTGACCCAATTTTTCGCCAAAGCCCTTTTCCCCTGTAGAAGTTCAGACAACAGCAACGGTATGATGTTGTTCCGCAATCAAGCTGGCACGTGTGAATTAAATCTTTTTATTATTTTTATTTAGGTTAGGTTTGGATATCTATTCTGATAATTATTCAGTATTTTTATGTTTTATTTTATTTTGTTTTAGGTTTTTTATTTAAGTTTGTATTTATTATAATTTATTCACATTTTGATAAAGTTTAATTGAAGTGAGTGAGACCTCCTAAAACGCAAGTTTTGGTCAGTTGAATTCAAATTAACAAATAATCAATCACATATCAAACGTACTATCAAAACGTCCATTTTTTATTTATAATTTGACTATCACTTTTTTTTTGGTTCATTATTTGTTTAACATTGGTTCTTCATAAGTAATGATTTTTTTCGCTACAGTTTGTTAGTGGGCAGAGCCCAAAAGACAACTGAATTTCATAGACATAGATGCCATATTTAGAACTTACGCCTTTTCATGTGGTTGTTGCTTCTCAGAAATCTGTGGTTCTTTTAAAAAATCAGTACCTGTCTTTTTTCCCCTTGTACATCGATGAATATGTACGCAATAGGAAGGATAGTTACAACTTAAAATTAATAAGAGTAATAATATTTCTATAGGGTATGTAGAATGTCTTAAGTTTTATTGGTATAATTATGTAGATATTTTGGGATTAATATTTCAAATCACATTTTGTGATTTATCATTATGGAGATAAAATAATGATGATGGACATAGTGTGTAATATTAAAATTAATTCATTTCAAAATTTAATATTTTTAATTTTTTTTTCCTCTTTTAACATGGTAAAAGGGAGAGAAAGTCACATTTTAAATGAATTTAAAATAAAAAGATTGAAATACATTATGAAGTAGTGTTTAGTGCTCAGAATTAAGGTGTAAATTAGTAAGCTATAACAATTATTGGATAGAACCATTTTATTTATAATAAATTGTGTGTTCAAAACTCATTTCAATTATTGATACATAAGAACTATTTTAACTATAATAAATTATGTGTTCAAAATTCATTTTAATTATTGATATATATTTATTTATTGACATTTCTCCTTTAAAAAAATAAATATTAAAAATTGAAAATTTAACATTTTTTAAATATTTATTTTTTCTTTGACATATTAAAAGGGAGAGAAAGTCGTATTTTAAATTAATTTAAAGTAAAAATATTTAAATATATTATAAACTAATATGATTGATTGTTATAATATTAAAATTAGATTACTAGATTATAACAATTATTAGATAGAACCATTTTAATTATAACAAACTATGTATTCAAAAATCATTTCAATTATTAATACATATTTATTATATATAAAATTTACAAATAAAATAAATATTAAAAATCTAATTTTTATTGATTAAATGTACAAATGAAAACTTTTTATGTTATATTTAATAATGGTACGTAATTCATATTTAAATGTGAGACTTGTTTTGATGGCATCTTCCCTTTATAATCATTTTGTAATAGATATTTTATAAAAATAAATATAAAAATTAAAATATTTATAAAATAATTGTGAATCATTTTAAATAATATATTAATTAGTATTTAATGAGATTTAAATTTGGATAAATAACAGTAATACCCATTTAAATAAGAGTAATAATATTTCTACAATATTTATTAAAATGTAAAAATTTTATTTTAAAATAAATCATATGTACTTTTAAATAATAAAAAATGCACACAATTCAATCTAAAAGTGTTTCTCTACAATATTCATTTAATTTAAATCTTTAACTTAAAAAAAAAATTAAAAAAAAAATTAATACACATTAAAATTAAAATTAAAATAAAAAACAAACCCTAAACCCAAAAAGGACTACCTTCTACAAAGAATACCTACTTGAGCTCCATTTCGTTAACAAAACTATTATTACATATTTTCGCTTATTAGGGGCAAAAACATTGAAGTGGATATCCAAAGTGCATTTGTTTAAAAGATCATATTATTTATATATGTGTATGTGTATGTGTATGTATGTGACTTTTGAAAGTTAGAAATGATAAAAGTATATGGAAAGGGGAAGGGACCAGTAATTGGGTGAGGTTAATAGTTCTGATTTTCATAATAGAATAATTTTTTAATTATTTTTAGTTAATTATATATAAATGTTTAATACTTTTAATTAAAGTATTTCATAATATTCAAATAAATTTTTTATTTTTGTTTAGATATAAAATATAAAAATTATGAATTTATATTAATTTTTTTAATAACATATTATAAATGTTAAATATTATAATTTAAAAAATATATATTAAAAATATTGTACATATTATTTAAAATTAAATATATTTTGTAAAACATTACATCTTTTCATATATTTTTAAGTATCAATAATTTGAAAATGTCAAATTTATCAATGAAATGAGAGGCACAAAATTAAAATTGTACATCTTGATTGTAAATTGTAAATTATAGAAGACAAAATCTCTAATATTTCATGCACTTCACTTTTATTACATCATATCATATTCAAAATTCAAATATTTAAGTAAACAATTTGACTCCACAATCTACAACATGAACAGTAAATCTTCTTCATTTATTGCATCCACCTGCAAGATTTAAGATTTGGAGATTTGATTAGCCTCTCCATTTCTATGCACATTCAAAATCTAAATTTAAAAATTCAAAATTGATTTGTGATACACAATATCTCTATAAATGAAAAATTATAAATCAATCAATGTTTCATATGTCTAATATGTCAAAGCTACAATCTATTTTAAAAAATGCATTTTGCATAAAATTCCATTGAGTTTTATATGTTTTATATTTATGTTGTATTTTTATATCCAAAATGTATTTTTATTTCCTTGCCTCCAAATTTCCATAGATTTTACAAGCACTCACTAAACTTTTCCACATAAAAATGTTTGTTTGGATGAGAAGAGATTTGAACTTGGGATAAAAGACTGAATTTACTACTATACACATAAATGCTTCTTGGGATGAAAAACATGACAATATTTTTATACATGTAAATAATTTTTTACATGACTACTCTTATGTAATTATTGTTATGCTTATTTAATCATGTATTTCATTAGTTCATATATATTCTAACACATTTAAAAATTAAACGAGCATGTTGGAAGGTGCTTATGTGAATAAAAATCTCAAGTTTTTCATTCACATACCAGTTAATATTCAATTTTTTTTATTGTATATGCAAAGAAGGACGATGATCAAAGACACTTGGTGGGATTTATTTTTATTAATGTTTGGAAAAATAAATATATATATTTTTTCTATACATACCTATATTTTTAATGTTTAAGATCAACTCATGTGATTGACTTTCAAGATAAAAAACTTATAATAAAATTTTAGTCAAAAGTGCCTTATATATATATATATATATATATATATATATATATATATATATATATATATATAAAATCACAAAAACCATTAAAATTATTAAATTAGAACTACAATTAAGAAATCATTGAATATATGTATTTTGAAGTGGAGGGTCCCTTCTCAAGTTATTGATGATGGGTCTCCACATGTGACACAAACCTACGTCTTCATCCTCATTGATTATCGGAATATTTACGAATCTATATAAAAAAAACTTATATAAAAATTTTAGTCAAAAGTGCCTTATATATAAATATAATCACAAAAACCATTAAAATTATTAAATTAGAACTACAATTAAGAAATCATTGAATATATGTATTTTGAAGTGGAGGGTCCCTTCTCAAGTTATTGATGATGGGTCTCCACATGTGACACAAACCTACGTCTTCATCCTCATTGATTATCGAAATATTTACGAATCTATATAACCCCCTTCAACTTACCGTTGATGGTAAAAAAATGCAAACATATTTCAAATGGTTCTCTACCACTTGAAATAATAGTTTTCTAGTCCTATTACCTTAATGGTATTAAGATTGGAAAAGAATCAATTAAAACCATGTCTAAGAAGAAGTTTGTAAAGAATTGAATGTTTGTGTGGGGTTCTTTATGTGTTGGTGTGTATCATATTCATAATTGATGTGAAGCCTACCTTAGTTAATTTGTTTATCAAGGTGTGATTTATTATGTGTACCATAATTAATTTGTATAAATTTAATGTGATAGTTATCCTCACATTTATGAAAATGTTAGGTGTAACTTAGGGAATGATTCCACCTTTCACTTGACTCATAAAAATCTCTCACTCAACTTCTAATTTTACTATATAAGGTGGAAAGAAATAGAGCTCAGAGTCATCCTTGAACTAGTGGAGATGTATTATTTTAAAAAGTCTTGTTCTGGTACGACCATTATAAGTTGTACATATAATGCATTATATATTATGCATAGTTAATACAATGTATCTTTATTGGTGAGTCTTTCTCTTTTCTTAATAATTTATGTAGATGTTACATATTATGAAGATCATGTACTCTCTTTCCTGACATGGTTTCAAATATAAGCATTGTATTCCTCAATATGGCCTTAGAGTTATGTTGTTTTTAATATGGTATTCAAAGCCATTTTTAGTATTAGAGCGGGAGCAGAGCCATTCTTCATAGATAGCCATTGTGGATTTTTATAATCTTTAGCGAGCTTGGTATTCCCACACAACTTCTCTAGTTGTTCTAATTTTTTTTGAGCTAGTCCTTTTGGGGTTTTCAAACTTGCCCACTAGGTAATTTTCTATGCCAGATCATTTCCAAGCCAACCCTTATGGGGTTTTCAAAATCATTTTTGTTGTTAGTTCTCTGATCTAGTCAACCATGGGTTTTTAAATTTACATTGAGTATTTTTTTTTTCCAGAGTAGTTTTGAGCCAACCCTTTTAAGGTAAATCATTTTATATTTTGTTCGTTGCCAAATCTATAACCTTTCAAACTTGATTTCCTTGCATGCTAGTTTGATTTTCAACCTTCCTCATTGTCTCTTATAATTATTCAACCTTACTGATCGTTCATAGTGCATTCTAGGAAAAAAATTATTCTTGCTAATAATTTATGTATAACTTAAAGACTTATATCTCTAGATCATAGATGATATTGATATGATTTATGAATGTTTGTCATGAATATCCGTTCTCATATGTATATTGTATTTTTGAGTTATCAATCAAAAAAAAAAATGACTTTAAAAATAATCAAATAAAAATTTTCAATAAAAAAAATTAAAAGATTATAAAAATATTTATAATGATATTAAATATTTAAAACCATAAAATTTTTTAGTAAATAATGTTACATCATATCACAATTACTTTAAATAAGTTTTAATCAAATGTTGCTTCTTATTATATTATGATTAAATTGGTTTCTATCAAATTGTAATCCAATGGAACTACATTCTCTATTTATCAAGTTGGAGGCTTATACAGTGGGTGAAGCCCCTAGATTCATCTCACAAGAGATAGAATAGAGCATAAACTGTCTTCACCCAATCCAATGTTGACACATGGCCATTTCATCTGATGACATGTGGTGCTCTGTAAAGGTTAAATCTAGAAATACAAATGCAAAATCTTCGTTGTTTCTGTCCATTCAATCACTGGCACCGCTTACCAAGATTTGTAGTATGTGTTAAGGTAAGGAAAAGATGTTTTTGAGCTGTGGATGAAGGCGTCCATTTGAAAGACTTGATTCCACCATAGTTGCTCGAGGTATGGCATTTATCCCAGCCATGTAGGAATCGACCCGCCTATTCTATTAGAGATGTCAAACACTTCACGGGCCTTGGAGCACCTCAAAGAAAACTACAAAATCTTTCTATGGGTTAAATGACATAATGGCTCACCTTATCACACTACACTGCACCACATATAATGAATTTTCCATAATAACCAACACATTCACTGTTGTATTGTATTTTGACTATGTCAAAATCTGTGTACATTGTAAATTTAACTCTCCTAGAAATGGGAGGGATAGAATGATATTAGCCTACAATCAATACAAAAGTTAAAAAACACTATTTTTGGTGCATTAATCCAAACACAACATCATATGTTGAAGATTGATTACAAGACAAAGTGAAACACCTGGCTATAAGAACATTCATTGCTATGGTTGTTGTTGCTACCAATCCTGCCATTTCTCCTACCTTTGGATTACTCATCCATAAAATAAATAAAACATTGCAAAGTCATAATGCTTTACAGGGGTCATCTATGAAGAGTATGGATGGATACTTGGCTGTAATCTCTTCTTCCTTCAGTAGAAAATCCACCAGGAACTTAGCTTAAGATCTTATGAGGGTTTCTGTTGTTCAAAAGCAGTTCGTTAAGATAGATATTGTGTTCAAGCTTGACAGGGCGTGGACACTTACAGAGGACATCTAACATGTGACATTGAAGCATACAACTGTTGGACTCGAACAACATAATCACCAACAAATTAAACAATTCATATCTGACAGGTGTCATTATCATAAACAAACAGGGGGTATGTTTGGATCAAAAGTAAGTACGATAAATTGAGGGGTTGCAGGAAGTGTACCTAACAAAGAAATGCCTCTGGCATATTTAATACCATAAAGAAATGCGTAATCAAAAAAACAAAAGGCCACAATACTTTTCTTATGGCGAATATGGCCTGAAAGCTAGAATTTCAATGATCAACACCTTGGAGAACAGTTGTGTCGTATACATTTAAATAATATTTTCCCATTTCAAAATTATGTCAAATTCATTGGTAAGGTGGAGTGTCTGGTGTCAGATTTGCTTGCCACGTAATGTCTGGTATCATTTTAATTTTAATTATTATTTATTCAATTATAAAATATAATAATTTAAAAGACTATTATGTTATATAAAATATTAATTATAATATTTAATAACATTATAATTTATTAATAATATATTATTTTAATATATAATATTAGAATATGTTTCAATACCGAATCTATGATGAGATATTATATAATATATTATAGAGATTTATTGATTATTTAATTTTTTACATTGTTCAGTTTATATGTTTAAGATTTTTATTACAAACTTATTATTGAAAAAAATTAATATAAAATTATTAATAAATTTTTTAAATATAAATTTATTAAATTAGTATGACTAATTTATTAAGGGTGTAATTAAATATAAAATTATGTTTAGATATATTATAATCCATAATATATTTTAATAATATCCATTAATAATGTAATGAAGACAATAATCTTTCTCTGTCATGACATTTGGATATCACTTATCTCATATAATTTATACATACACATGCAACTATGTTAAATTCTAAATTGTCATGTCAATGTAATAGTCTATTGTAAAATGATACATGTTAGTTATATGAAAGCAAGGTGGGTTGTTTTCTATTGTTAAGGGTGGAGGAGGACATCATGGGAATCGACTTGATTGCGATAGGGCTCCATGTCTCATTTCAAACTTGAATGAACGATGCAATGCTATTGATGTTAAAATAATGCATTATACTCCTAGATTCAAGCGTGTATCTTTCATTTATCCTTGATGCCACTATACTGAGCCCTAAAGTAATTAACACATGCTTAAGAACATACAGAAACACCATACTTAGACCTATGAATAAAAGAGCAAGGCCATCCAGAACATGCAAATAGTGAAATATTTCAAGGTGATATCAGTAACAATGGTGAGGGGCAATGGTAGGGCATGTCCGATGATATTGTACATCAAGGGGCCCATATCATCACCAAAATTGGACTCAAGATAACTTTTAGATTTACATGGCCATCACCCATCACAAATGTGTTTATAGATTGCAAGGTGGCAACATCTTTGAATGTTTTTTTTTAATTTCCAAGGGTGGATGAGGATGTCATGAGTTCTAATTTGATTATGAGAGAGATCCACATCTGATGTATGGCTCAAATCAATGATACAATGCCATTGATGTGGGGAAAAGATATTGAGGTCTAAGAACCTATCTTTTAGATTTTGTTTGTGCATGTTACAAATAAAAATTGATAGATGTGACATGTCACTAAACTTAGAACATGTATCTTCCTAGGGTTCATCCAGTGTGTCACTTTAAATACTCGATCATTTCTAGTCACCATCACCGTTGAATGCATCTGTGAGTCTTTCATTGCTTCCATGTTATGTATGGCCTTTCCCTTCCCAACAATTTGAAGTGAGGTACAAATATCAATTTACACTCTATCCCTTTCAAAATCCTCTTTCACCCATGGAATATTATCTCTATCCTCCAAGGTCAAATCATGATAATGTGTCACACATGGAGTCTAAAACATAGTTCCATAATTATCCATAAAAATCCTCCCAAAAATCCTTGCAATCAGTATCATTATCTATAAGGAATTGGCTCACATTTTGTGGCCCCACCTTTATGACAACATCATCAAATAAATAAAAGAGTTTCTCACCCAATTTTATTATATTAGATGTATCGACACAGAAATATTGTGCCAATGTCATATGACATAAGGAAGTTGATGGGTACATTCTCTACGTTTTTAGATGAGTCATTAAATATATGACCCATATTTTCCATTGAGATGACCCATGTTTGATCATGTATTGGATAATTGAAGTAGTTCTATGGAAGTTACAAATTGCATTGATAGAAGTGACATGTCATTAAACTCTTCAAGTCTATGTCTCTGGGGTCTTCGAGTCTATCACCTTAAATGCCTTGTCATTACTTATTGCCAAGATTGCCCAACTCACCTTAAAAATGTTTCACCGCTTTCATTCTCTATAATAATGTATTTGGATGTCAAAATAAGTTCGTGTAAACTAACTGTGGGGGCAAACTGATCGGGATGTAAGTTGCCATGCACACAGTTTAAATAAATTTGATTTCATACAACACATGTTTATACAATACACATAAATTGGGAGAGAGAGGTGGATCTAATTAAAACTAACATTAGAGTTTAAAGATGATAATGAAGAACATTTACAACATGATATGTAAATGCACGAGTGGGAAATATTATCTTGTACACACCTATCTAGAAATGCTGAGCTAGATGACATTAACATGCTTGGACTCTGTGACTTCGACAATAAACACAACTAGAATCATTCATATATCCTACTCAACCTGCACATAATTGCACAATAATTCATAGATTCACAATGTGCAATTTGAAAATATGTAAACATTTAGTGCACCAATAAACCAATATCATATGAGTTGTCAGGCACTCAGTAAATAGCCTTTAACATAATTCACCAACATGCTAAAAAAACCCACAAGGTACACTGCTTTGAATGATTGTACAAGGAACGTAAGGGAAAGGTAAATCTTACTTGATAAGCATAATCAAACTCACCTTGGATAAGCTTCTTAGAAAAATCAAGTCTCCCCTACATCTTCTTGCTCCAACTGGCATTACAACATTTAACATCATTGCATCGATAATACATTCAACACTTCATATCCCTATCCAAGAAATGAAAGCACTAGAGGGATAAATGTTAACAACTTTCCAAGAAGAAATGAGACACATTTAATATGTACTCAAAGATGAAATGGGTTTTATATGGCCAAAGATGCTCAGTAAGATAAATAATTGACTCCACAAAGCATTTTCTCAACAAAATAATAAAGACTTTGGTGGTTGCTCAATTATATGCATTAGAGACCTGAGACATCTCGCACCTATAAATGATACTCCAATGTATGTAGGCATATATTTTGGGCACACATTATGGCAAACATTTGATACAGTTGTTACATTAGAAATAAATTTTCGCCAATAGGGATGCAAAGAAAAATGAATACTAGTCAATTTTTTAAAAACTAACATCAGAGATGCAAACCAAATAGAAGAATATTGGAATATGCTCATGTTAAGAACATCATTCATAACACTAGAGGAACGAGAATATTTTAAAAGCTCTACACATTTATCTATAACAAATGTACTGGCAATAATGCATAATAAGCAAATGTTGAAATCACTAAATATGTTAATTGCTTTATGTAGAGCCAAACAAAGTAGACAAACAAATACATCTAACCACAACAACACTGTCAGGATACGTGTGAAACACCGGAAGCATACAGTTGATTACCAAACCAAGCAACTTAATATGCGGAAATTAACCAGAATCACAAGTAACTAGAATTCAGAATAACACATGATATGAGAGACAATACACAACTTGTATTAAAACTCTTGAAGAAAAGAATAAAATAAAGAAGATGCCACTTCTTCTCCACCACCTCTTCAGAGGCTTCCCACACCTCAAGTGAACAGTAATTCTCTCCTCAAAGCTCTCTCTTAGGTCCCAACACACAACTCAAACACAGAGTTGGTGTTCACCTCCAGTGCTCCACGCACAACACAAGTGCTCCACGCACTCCACAAGTACTCAACGTACTCCACAAGTACTCAACGTACTTCAAGTAGATCTCCCATGAACCTGCAACAACCTGCAATTCAACAGACCATACTTATGGAAGGAACTCCCTTGCCTTCCTCTTTGCTCTATCCGAGTACACACCTGTACTCCAAGTAGATCCTGCCTGATTCTGCTCCCTGTTGTGTTGCTGTCCTATCTGATCTTGCACACCTATGAACCTTGACCTTGCACACACATACACCTGCAGATCAACGATCTTACTTACCATGCAGATCTCCTATAAAGGCCATGCTCACCTGATGACCAAGATCCTACACACCTGAAGAACCCTTCTGATTCTCCAAAACCAGCACCCACACTTGGCACTGCTGTGGAACTAGGAGGAACACCCTTGCTCACTTCACACACAGAAGGAGCTAACTTTGCTCAACTCAAACTAGCACACATTTCCAATACAACCATGAGTCTATTATATAGATCTCATCCAAACAATAATTAGACATCTAATTACAATAATTAGATCCATAGCTCTCAGTCTAAAACTAGCTCTCATCATGCAAACACTTGGTTTGTTAGCTAACTGCTCGTAATATCCGCAGTCCGAACCACACAGGCGACCGACGTCGGTCCCTATTTGCCTGGAGGTGATCGACGTCTGCCGATCCCTGACCGACGTCGGTTGCTTCTCTTCACTATCCTGTCGATGTCGGCTGATTAGACTGATGCCGGTTGCTCTGATACTCAGCAACCTTCAGCAACCCCTCTAATGGCCTTCTCCATGTCTGCATCAGTGAAGCTTTTAGCTCCACAACCTAACAATCTCCCACTTGGAGATAAACAACTGCACTGTACCTGTACCTGTACTCCGTCTAATCTATTTCCTGGTTTGTATCCCTCTTCAAGCTCAATCCTGAAGACAACCCACCACACATCCCGTGGTGTACCTCCTGTCATCTGAGTACCCTGCCAATCCGAACCTACAAATCCATGTAGTGAAGTCCTGACCCTGCATGTATACCTGCTGCTGGTCCCTCTCAAATACCTGAGAACCCACTTCCCTGAATTGGCTCCTAACTCTCTGACAGCTCCCACTGCATGGGAATACTCAGGTCTATACCAGACCTCATGTGATTTCAGACACTGTATCTTTTTACGTCAATAGACGCCTCCTTGTTCCACTTTTTAACAGCTTAATCTTAGAAGAAACCTGCGATAGTAGGCAGGGGTCGAATGGCTACGGCTTCACTATATTACTCACAAAACTTATTACAATATCTTTGTTTCAATTTTTGATTCACAAGATCCTTCGAAAAGGGCAAGTGAAGAGCATACTCTTTTACAAGGCTACTAGATTTTCACACTAGAAAATTTTTCAATGATAATACATAGACAGAGAGGCTTATTTATAGCAATATTTGGGAGGTCCTGCCTACTTCACTGGCAAGGTGGTGTCAATCCCATCATGCTTTACAGCTCAAAAGATGGCTACAGTGAGATGCTATTCAAGGCGTTGGATCCACATGATGATGATGGTGATGAAGGAATCATGGGTTGTGGGCCCAACATGTCTTCCGCTTCGTCTTCTAAGTCATCTTGAGTTATCAGATTAAAAAGGCATCTTATTTGAAAAGTACTTTGTAGATGCCAGTGTCGATAATTTGGGGGTCCCGCTTCACATGGTGCATGTCTTGGCGTGCAGTGGAAATAAGATTCCCACTCAAGCTGTCGGCGAATTATTGTATGCACTACTGTATCTTGGTCATGATTTTGTTCTTCATGAATGCGGTGCAGGCCATGCCGAGCTATCCAACGGTACAGGTGTTCATTGGATGCTGATCTGATCCGAATACGCCACGTCCATAGTGGTCATTTTAACAGCTCAGTGAACTGATGGTACAGGAATTCACTGTTGAGCCTTTCTATTGTGATGACTCCTGAGTTTTGACGGTGGTTTGCTTGAAGCGTCACTACTGCAGACATTTACAGGTCTTGTCCTGCTGCATAGGAGATCCTCGTAAATCTGGGATGTAGGCCTTCTCTGAGGATTTGTTCTTGGACAAGAACATTCAAAGAATCAAATCCTTGGTTTAATATCCTGGTAAGATTGAAACCAGGTGCAGGCTGATGCATCAATGTAGCTGGAGGATTCCGGTTGAGCCAATCTGCGATAACATTATTAGTACCTATAATATGCTCCATAGAAAAATTGAACTGATTGAAAAATGCTTGCCATCGGACATATTTCCCGCGACCATCTTTCTGACCATGATCCTTTTCTCTAAAGGTCAGAAATCTAGTACAATCGGTTACAACAATGAAGTGTGGCAAATGCAGAAGTTTTAGCATAAACTTCTCTAAGCATTTCTACATCATAGATCTCTTTATCAGACGAGATCCATTTCAAAACATCGGAGCTAAAAACACCACTCGCAAATTCACAAACAAATTCTTTACTATCTACTATACAAAGAAGTACTCCTCCCCATGCAAGGTCAGAGGCATCGGTATAAACTTTCATTTGTTTGGATTTATGAACATGCAGTTCTGGTAGCGCTGCTACAGTTGCTTTAATCTTTCGAACTGCTGCTGTATGTTGTTCTTCCCATTTGAAAGCTTTCTTTTTCTGGAGAAGCTGTTGTAAAATGTACCTGTCTTCACCAGAGTTAGGATAGAAACTATTTAAATAATTCAGCAAACCCAAAAATGATTGAAGCTTGGGTTTATCCAAACATTCAGGAAAACTGATGACTTTATCCTTTATGTGTGGCTGGACTTGCAATTTTGAATCTCGGATTATCATGCCGAGGAAATTGCATTCAGTTGTGCATAACTGAATTTTAGTCTCTGAGAGGACTATACCTGCATCTTGAGCCAGCAACTTCTGTCTTCCTGGGTCTTGGACTATCACTGGTTCAGAGTAGACTTCTTCTTCTGGTTCAGGGTCTGCTTCTGCTTCCTCTTGGAGATTACTGCATTCACCTGGACAGTAATCTTGGTCGGAATAAAACATACTTCCGACTTCATCCTCTTCATAGCCATCGTCCCACCGAGGGTCTGCTGCTAGAACAGGTTCCTCATCTGGTAGGATCTGTTCCCATATTGGCTCTCTGATTTCTTTAGGCGGCTCTCTGCTGGTGAACTTATTTTTGATCCAGGAGTCGCTTGGCTTGAATGAGCTGGGATATTGCACAGGAGGATGATCGAGTCTGTGCAATGTTGGTGGTTGCCTGGGCTGAGAGGGCTGTCTCCCTCTGGATGATTCTCCTCTAGAGTATCCTCTTCCTCTAGGCTTCTCTGGTCTTTCAGGTACCTCATGGTGATTGCGTGACCAGGGTCCATATGCTTCATTGGATAAAATAGACCAGTCATGTTCTCGTGGTCTGTAATGTCGTGCTCCACATTGCATGTTTGACATGGGCTGTTCAAGCTCGTCTGCAAGTGATTCTAATGCGGCTGCATCATCTTCGTCATCTAATGTTTCATTTGGAAGATCTTCTAGAGTTGGTTCATAAATATCTTCTTGAAGGTAAAGATCTTCATCGGTATCAACTATAACCTACCACACTGCTGCGTTGGAGGAAAAAATAGCTTTAACTGCAGGATTTTTGTAGGAGCAGTTAGGAGCAATGTGGCCAGGTTTGCGACAGATATAGCAAATCGGCTGCTTGGAAGGAGGACGTGCAGTTCATCGTTTCTTGAGGAAACGATGAGGAGGTGCATAGGAATGTTTCCTGGGAAAGGAGCAGCACTTGTAGGTAACATGCCGGCGATGCTGATTCTGGTGTCGGCGAGGTTGCACATATGGTCGACAGCCAAATGGGGCTGTTTCAGGGAAAACTGGAGCGATTTGGGATGCTTGGTGCTTGTTGAGCTTCTGCATGGATTTAGTCTCAGAGACTAAAGTCATAATATTTTGCTGAGCAAAGTCTATAACATCTGAGAGGGCAAGATCTTCGATCGCGAGACCTTTCAGATCAATATAAGAGAGGACTATGTCAATTAAATTATAAGGCAAAGCATGCAAAAATTTTAGCTTGACTTCTGTGGATGCAGAACTGCGGCTATCATATGCAAGCTTTCTAAACTGTTTAGCAAAAGAATCAAATTGCTTAAGATCGCAAAGCTCCATTTTTAACAACCATTTTTTAGATTCTATTTCTCTATTGGCGACAGGCGGAGCAAACTCATCTATCAATAATCTAAACAATGCAGCTAGAGAATCTGGCTGATTATGTACACGCTCGTATTGTTGAGCTTCAGGGATAGCTTGCCACCAAAGACTAGTAATTCCCCATAAAAACTTTACTACAAAACAGGTGCTGCCTACCTGGTCAAGATGGGCCTGTATGACAAGAATTCGCATGGTATTGCACCAGGCAGTAATTTCATCTAAGGGATTTAACAGGTCATCAATATTAAGGTACCAAGGCTGCAAATGGATATGAGTGCGTTGCATAAGGGAATGGCTTGGTGATTTCTTGATTGTTTTGAAAGAAGGGCCAAAAGATACTGAACAAAGAGGTTTGGATGAAGATTCGGCCTTTTGGTCTTCTTTGGATAGCCAACTGAGACTATCATCTAAGCTATCAATCTTTGAATCTATGGAATCGATTTTTTTTTGAATATTATTTACATTATCCTTAAGGGATAATACATCTCTACACAGATCATCAAAATTTTCAGAGAAATGAGAATTGAATCGAGATACATAATTTCTCTGTCGAAACTCATTAGAGGGATTATCATATGCAGCTGAAAAGTACTGCATGGTACCTGCTGGTTGTCTGTGGACACCTTTTGGCAGCGGCCATCTTCCACCTCTATATAGAGTAACTGTATCTTCTGTGTAGAATTCTAGGCTATCTTCTCTGCGAAGACTCATCAATGTTGCTAGTAAATCATTACCGGGATTTACCTCTTCATCCTCTATTAGAATATGACCAGTTTTTACAGATCTACGGGATGAGGACGTAGATGGTCTGGAAGGAGAAAGATGAGAAGAATGCATGGACAAGGATCTTGGTAAAATATTTACAGATCTGCCGTCACTTTGATGGACAGTGGCTTGGCTCTTCATTCTGGGAGAGACATTTTTAAGCCAATCAAGTTTCCATTCAGATGGAACCTCAACTGCTTCAATATGTCCTTTCTACAACTGGACTTTACCACTCAGTCTTCTAGCATAAGGCAGGTTTTCTAGGATTTTGGTGTGGTTGGTGTTGGTCATGCTATAAACAACAGAGATATTAATGGATGCATATTTGAATTCTCCAAACATATCAAGACCAAACAATGAAGTGAACAAACCCCAACAATCTAAAGATCCATGCTTGACTTCTTTACAACCTCTATCGCAGACTGCAACAGAAAGATTTGGACAAAACTCAAAACAAATAGTATCATCATTAAGTCGACCAAGGCTAGATAATTGACAGGAATGTTTAAAACTGACTTGGCGATGATCACACAAAGCTAAATACAATACTGGTTTTATATTACTGGGAATCAAGGGTTTAATATGTACTCTGATTAAACCAAAATGGACAAATTTTACATCTTCATGCGACCTGATATAATTAATCTCTTTCTCAGGTAACAGGGAGAGTAAATTTGTTTGATAGGTTTTCCTGGGTTTATAACAGAGAGTTAACTCTACAGACTTGATTCTAGGTTTGACAAATTATAAATAAGTAGAAGTATACAAAAACTTAGACTTAACTAGTTCAGACTTTTTATACATACTAGAAGCCTTAATAGCCGGAGGTTTGAACTGGCTAGTTTCTTGTTCAAGATTTTCTTCAGTAATATCAATATCAGGACAGTCTGATAATTGATCTGGAACAAATGGAGGGAGTTCATACATGCCTTCGAACTCAGATTCGTTCATGATTTCTACGGTAGATGTAGATGGTGCTTTTTTGAATTCCATTGTGGGGAGATTTGGGTTCTGGTAAGCGAGAAATTTCAGGTAAGGGAATAAAGGAATGCAGAGATAAAAACGGCCTATGACAAATGATAATAACGGCCTGTGACTCGATGCAAATACTTTCCCAAATAAATTTTCAAAGCAGAGAACACAAAAGATCAATCCACGAAATAGGAAAATTGATCTACAACTTACAGTAATATGGCTCTGATACCAATATTTTTACGTCAATAGACGCCTCCTTGTTCCACTTTTTAACAGCTTAATCTTAGCAGAAACCTGCGATAGTAGGCAGGGGCCGAATGGCTACGGCTTCACTATATTACTCACAAAACTTATTACGATCTTTTTATGTCAATAGACGCCTCCTTGTTCCACTTTTTAACAGATTAATCTTAGCAGAAACCTGCGATAGTAGGCAGGGGTCGAATGGCTACGGCTTCACTATATTACTCACAAAACTTATTACAATATCCTTGTTTCAATTTCTGATTCACAGGATCCTTCGAAAAGGGCAAGTGAAGAGCATACTCTTTTACAAGGCTACTAGATTTTCACACTAGAAAATTTTTCGATGATAATACATAGACAGAGAGGCTTATTTATAACAATATTTGGGAGGTCCTGCCTACTTCACTGGCAAGGCGGTGTCAATCCCATCATGCTTTACAGCTCAAAAGATGGCTACAGTGAGATGCTATTCGAGGCATTGGATCCACATGATGATGATGGTGATGAAGGAATCATGGGTTGTGGGCCCAACATGTCTTCCGCTTCGTCTTCTAAGTCATCTTGAGTTATCGGATTAAAAAGGCATCTTATTTGAAAAGTACTTTGTAGATGCCAGTGTCGACAATTTGGGGGTCCCGCTTCACATGGTGCATGTCTTGGCGTGCAGTGGAAATAAGATTCCCACTCAAGCTGTCGGTGAATTATTGTATGCACTACTGTATCTTGGTCATGATTTTGTTCTTCATGAATGCGGTGCGGGCCATGCCGAACTATCCAATGATATAGGTGTTCATTGGATGCTGATCTGATCTGAATACGCTACATCCATAGTGGTCGTTTTAATAGCTCAGTGAACTGATGGTACAGGAATTCACTGTTGAGCCTTTCTATTGTGATGACTCCTGAGTTTTGACGGCGGTTTGCTTGAAGCGTCACTGCTGCAGACATTTGCAGGTCTTGTCCTGCTGCATAAGAGATCCTCATAAATTTGGGATGTAGGCCTTCTCTGACGATTTGTTCTTGGAAAATAACATTCAAAGAATCAAATCCTTGGTTTAATATCCTGGTAAGATTGAAACTAGGTGCAGGCTGATGCATCAATGTAGCTGGAGGATTCCGGCTGAGCCAATCTGCGATAACATTATTAGTACCTATAATATGCTCCACAGAAAAATTGAACTGATTGAAAAATGCTTGCCATCGAACATATTTCCCACGACCATCTTTTCGACCATGATCCTTTTCTCTAAAGGTCAAAAATCTAGTACAATCAGTTACAACAATGAAGTGTGGCAAATGCAGAAGTTTTAGCATAAACTTCTCTAAGCATTTCTTTACAGCATATATCTCTTTATCAGACGAGATCCATTTCAAAACATCGGAGCTAAAAACACCACTCGCAAATTCACAAACAAATTCTTTACTATCTACTATACAAACAAGTACTCCTCCCCATGCAAGGTCAGAGGCATCAGTATAAACTTTCATTTGTTTGGATTTAGGAACATGCAGTTCTGGTAGCGCTGCTATAGTTGCTTTAATCTTTCGAACTGCTGCTGTATGTTGTTCTTCCCATTTGAAAGCTTTCTTTTTTTGGAGAAGCTGTTGTAAAATGTACCTGTCTTCACCAGAGTTAAGATAGAAACTGTTTAAATAATTCAGCAAACCCAAAAATGCTTGAAGCTTGGGTTTATCCAAACATTCAGGAAAACTGATGACTTTATCCTTTATGTGTGGCTGGACTTGCAGTTTTGAATCTCGGATTATCATGCCGAGGAAATTGCATTCAGTTATGCATAACTAAATTTTAGTCTCTAAGAGGACTATACCTGCATCTTGAGCCAGCTGGAATAATTGGGAGAGATGAGTAGCATGGTCATCTAAAGAATTACTGAAAATAAGAATATCGTCTATGTATACACAAAAAAAATGAGAAGTGCCTTCAAAAATTTTATCCATATGTGCCTGGTAGTATGATGGCACATTCATTAAGCCGAAAGGCATGACAGTCCACTGGAAATGGCCAAAAGGGCAGCTAAATGCTGTCTTGGCTCTGTCTTCTTCCTTGACTCTTATTTGGTAAAAGCCTGACTTGCAATCAAACTGTGAGAAGTATTTACAGGCTGCAACTTTCTCAAGCAAGTAGCTTTTATCTGGTATGGGATATGGATATGGCTCTGTGATAGCATTTAATGGTCTTTAATTGATGACCATTCTTTTCTTGCCTCTTTTCTGTTCTGAATGCTTATTAACCATAAAGGCGTAGCAACAGAAAGGAGAGGTTGAATTTTCAATGAACCATTCTTTTCCAGATCTTTGATCTGTGATTCCATATCTTCATAATCCTGTGCTGGTATTGGGATTCTTTTCCCAATCTTCATATGATTGCCTTCAAGTATCTTGATTTCCATTTCAGGCATAGCTTTAGACCAAAACTGTTGAGGATTCTCTGAGCAGATAGAGGACTTGATCTTTTCTCCAATTTCTAATATCTCAGCTGGGATTATGTTAGGGCTTTGAGTCATGGCACTTGGAAACTATTCTGTGGCATAGATAAGCCTAGGTATTCTAAGCCTTTCATTCTCTATGGTGAACATGATGCTTTTTGCAGTAGCACCATAGGGTGTATATCTATCAATGAATGATCCTCCAAGGAGGATGATACCAATCTTTTTACATCAATAGATGCCTCCTTGTTCCACTTTTTAACAGCTTAATCTTATCAGAAACCTGCAATAGTAGGCAGGGGCCGAATGGCTACGGCTTCACTATATTACTCACAAAACTTATTACAATATCCTTGTTTCAATTTCTGATTCACAGGATCCTTCGAAAAGGGCAAGTGAAGAGCATACTCTTTTACAAGGCTACTAGATTTTCACACTAGAAATTTTTTCGATGATAATACATAGACATAGAGGCTTATTTATAGCAATATTTGGGAGGTCCTGCCTACTTCACTGGCAAGGCGGTGTCAATCCCATCATGCTTTACAACTCAAAAGATGGCTACAGTGAGATGCTATTCAAGGCGTTGGATCCACATGATGATGATGGTGATGAAGGAATCATGGGTTGTGGGCCCAACATGTCTTCCGCTTCATCTTCTAAGTCATCTTGAGTTATTGGATTAAAAAGGCATCTTATTTGAAAAGTACTTTGTAGATGCCAGTGTCGACAATTTGGGGGTCCCGCTTCACATGGTGCATGTCTTGGCGTGCAGTGGAAATAAGATTCCCACTCAAGCTGTCGGCGAATTATTGTATGCACTACTGTATCTTGGTCATGATTTTGTTCTTCATGAATGCGGTGCAGGCCATGCCGAGCTATCCAATGGTACAGGGGTTCATTGGATGCTAATCTGATCTGAATACGCCACGTCCATAGTGGTCGTTTTAACAGCTCAGTGAACTGATGGTACAGGAATTCACTGTTGAGCCTTTCTATTGTGATGACTCCTGAGTTTTGACGACGGTTTGCTTGAAGCGTCACTGCTGTAGACATTTGCAGGTCTTGTCCTGCTGCATAAGAGATCCTCGTAAATCTGGGATGTAGGCCTTCTCTGAGGATTTGTTCTTGGACAAGAACATTCAAAGAATCAAATCCTTGGTTTAATATCCTGGTAAGATTGAAACCAGGTGCAGGCTGATGCATCAATGTAGCTGGAGGATTCCGGCTGAGCCAATCTGTGATAACATTATTAGTACCTATAATATGCTCCACAAAAAAATTGAACTGATTGAAAAATGCTTGCCATCGGACATATTTCCCGTGACCATCTTTCCGACCATGATCCTTTTCTCTAAAGGTCAGAAATCTAGTACAATCGGTTACAACAATGAAGTGTGGCAAATGCAGAAGTTTTAGCATAAACTTCTCTAAGCATTTCTTTACAGCATAGATATCTTTATCAGACGAGATCCATTTCAAAACATCGGAGCTAAAAACACTACTCGCAAATTCACAAACAAATTCTTTACTATCTACTATACAAACAAGTACTCCTCCCCATGTAAGGTCAGAGGCATCAGTATAAACTTTCATTTGTTTGGATTTATGAACATGCAGTTCTGGTAGCGCTACTACAGTTGCTTTAATCTTTTGAACTGCTACTGTATGTTGTTCTTCCCATTTGAAAGCTTTCTTTTTCTGGAGATGCTGTTGTAAAATGTACCTGTCTTCACCAGAGTTAGGATAGAAACTGTTTAAATAATTCAGCAAACCCAAAAATGATTGAAGCTTGGGTTTATCCAAACATTTAGGAAAACTGATGACTTTATCCTTTATGTGTGGCTGGACTTGCAGTTTTGAATCTCGGATTATCATGCCGAGGAAATTGCATTCAGTTGTGCATAACTGAATTTTAGTCTCTGAGAGGACTATACCTGCATCTTGAGCCAGCTAGAAGAATTGGGAGAGATGAGTAGCATGCTCATCTAAAGAATTATTGAAAATAAGAATATCATCTATGTATACACACAAAAAATGAGAAGTGCCTTCAAGTATCTTGATTTCCATTTCAGGCATAGCTTTAGACCAAAACTGCTGAGGATTCTCTGAGCAGATAGAGGACTTGATCTTTTCTCCAATTTCTAATATCTCAGCTTGGATTATGTTAGGGCTTTGAGTCATGGCACTTGGAAACTTTTATGTGGCTTAGATAAGCCTAGGTATTCTAAGCCTTTCATTCTCTATGGTGAACATGATGCTTTTTGCAGTAGCACCATAGGGTGTATATCTATCAATGAATGATCCTCCAAGGAAGATGTCTATAGGCATCTTCTCTAAAGCAAAGAAATCACAATGGAAGATTTTATTTTGGATTCACAGGGGTTGCTGATGTTTATACTTTTTACATATGAAACTATTCCCCTGGATGTCTATGCTCTTATAAGCAAGATTGTCATCAAGTGTCTTCCAGTCATTGATGAGCTGTGGTTTAGCAAAAGAGAGGGAAGCACTAGTGTCTACTTGTGCATCTATTAGTCTGCCATTTATTTCTAAAGTGAAAAATTGAGCAAATCTACCATTAATTAAATGGTTGAGATAGGCAGGCTGAGGTAGTTCAAGAGAAGGGATGCTGATACATACCAGCTTCTGTCTTCCTGGGTCTTGGACTATCACTGGTTCAGAGTAGACTTCTTCTTTTGGTTCAGGATCTGCTTCTGCTTCCTCTTGGAGATTATTGCATTCACCTGGACAGTAATCTTGGTCGAAATAAAACATACTTCCGACTTCATCCTCTTCATAGCATCGTCCCACCAAGGGTCTGCTGCCAGAACAGGTTCCTCAGCTGGTAGGATCTGTTCCCATATTGGCTCTCTGATTTCTTTAGGCGGCTCTCTGCTGGTGAACTTATTTTTTATCTAGGAGTCGCTTGGCTTGAATGAGCTGGGATATTGCACAGGAGGATGATCGAGTCTGTGCAATGTTGGTGGTTGCCTGGGCTGAGAGGGCTGTCTCCCTCTGGATGATTCTCCTCTAGAGTATCCTCTTTCTCTGGGCTTCTGTGGTCTTTCAGGTACCTCATGGTGATTGCGTGACCAGGGTCCATATGCTTCATTGGAAAAAATAGACTAGTCATGTTCTCATGGTCTGTAATGTCATGCTCCACGTTGCATATTTGACATGGGCTGTTCAAGCTCGTCTGCAAGTGATTCTAATGCGACTACATCATCTTCATCATCTGATGTTTCATCTGGAAGATCTTCTAGAGTTGGTTCATAAATATCTTCTTGAAGGTAAAGATCTTCATCGGCATCAACTATATCGCACCACGCTACTGCGTTGGAGGAAAAAATAGCTTTAACTGCGGAATTTTTGTAGGAGCAGTTAGGAGCAATGTGGCTGGGTTTGCGACAGATATAGCAAATCGGCTGCTTGGAAGGAGGACGTGCAGTTCGTCGTTTCTTGAGGAAACGATGAGGAGGTTCATAGGAATGTTTCTTGGGAAAGGAGCGGCGCTTATAGGTAACATGCCGGCGACGCTACTTCTGGTGTCGGCGAGGTTGCACATATGGTCGATAGCCAAATAGGGCTGTTTCAGGGAAAACTGGAGCGATTTGGGATGCTTGGTGCTTGCTGAGCTTCTGCATGGATTTAGTCTCAGAGACTAAAGTCATAATATTTTGCTGAGTAAAGTCTATAACATCTAAGAGGGTGAGATCTTCGATCGCGAGACCTTTCAGATCAATATAAGAGAGGACTCTGTCAATTAAATTATGAGGCAAAGCATGCAGAAATTTTAGCTTGACTTTTGTGGATGCAGAACTGCGGCTATCATATGCAAACTTTCTAAACTGTTTAGCAAAAGCATCAAATTGCTTAAGATCGCAAAGCTCCATTTTTAACAACCATTTTTTAGATTCTATTTCTCTATTGCTGACAGGCGGAGCAAAATCATCAATCAATAATCTAAACAATGCAGCTAGAGAATCTAGCTGATTATGTACACGCTCGTATTGTTGAGCTTCAGGGATAGCTTGCCACCAAAGACTAGTAATTCCCCATAAAAACTTTACTACAAAACAGGTGCTGCCTACCTGGTCAAGATGGGCCTGTATGACAAGAACTCGCATGGTATTGCACCAGGCGGTAATTTCATCTAAGGGATTTAACAGGTCATCAATATTAAGGTACCAAGGCTGCAAATGGATATGAGTGTGTTGCATAAGGGAATGGCTTGGTGATTTCTTGATTGTTTTGAAAGAAGGGCCAAAAGATACTGAACAAAGAGGTTTGGATGAAGATTCGGCCTTTTGGTCTTCTTTGGATAGCCAACTGAGACTATCATCTAAGCTATCAATCTTTGAATCTATGGAATCGACTTTTTTCTGAATATTATTTATAGTATCCTTAAGGGATAATACATCTCTACACAGATCATCAAAATTTTCAGAGAAATGAGAATTGAATCGAGATACATAATTTCTCTGTCAAAACTCATTAGAGGGATTATCATATGTAGCTGAAAAGTACTGCATGGTACCTACTGGTTGTCTGTGAACACCTTTTGGCGACGGCCATCTTCCACCTCTATATAGAGTAACTGTATCTTCTGTGTAGAATTCTAGGCTATCTTCTCTGGGAAGACTCATCAATGTTGCTGGTAAATCATTACCGAGATTTACCTCTTCATCCTCTATTAGAATATGACCAGTTTTTACAGATCTACGGGATGAGGACGTAGATGGTCTGGAAGGAGAAAGACGAGAAGAATGCATGGACAAGGATCTGGGTAAAATATTTTCAGATCTGCCGTCACTTTGATGGACAGTGGCTTGGCTCTTCATTCTGGGAGAGACATTTTTAAGCCAATCAAGTTTCCATTCAGATGGAACCTCAACTGCTTCAATATGTCCTTTTTGCAACTGGACTGTACCACTCAGTCTTCTAGCATAAGGCAGGTTTTCTAGGATTTTGGGGTGGTTGGTGTTGGTCATGCTATAAACAACGGAGATATTAATGGATGCATATTTGAATTCTCCAAACATATCAAGACCAAACAATGAAGTGAACAAACCCAAACAATCTAAAGATCCATGCTTGACTTCTTTACAACCTCTGTCGCGGACTGCAACAGAAAGATTTGGACAAAACTCAATACAAATAGTATCATCATTAAGTCGACAAAGGCTAGATAATTGACAGGAATGTTTAAAACTGACTTGGCGACGATCACACAAAGCTAAATACAATACTGGTTTTATATTACTGGGAATCAAGGGTCTAATATGTACTCTGATTAAACCAAAATGGACAAATTTTACATCTTCATGCGACCTGATATAATTAATCTCTTTCTCAGGTAACAGGGAGAGTAAATTTGTTTGATAGGTTTTCCTGGGTTTATAACAGAGAGTTAACTCTACAGACTTGATTCTAGGTTTGACAAATGATAAATAAGTAGAAGTATACAAAAACTTAGACTTAACTAGTTCAGACTTTTTATACACACTAGAAGCCTTAATAGCCGGAGGTTTGAATTGGCTAGTTTCTTGTTCAAGATTTTCTTCAGTAATATCAATATCAGGACAGTCTGATAATTGATCTGGAACAAAGGGAGGGAGTTCATACATGCCTTCGAACTCAGATTCGTTCATGATTTCTACGGTAGATGTAGATGGTGCTTTTCCGAATTCCATTGTGGGGAGATTTGGGTTCTGGTAAGCGAGAAATTTCAGGTAAGGGAATAAAGGAATGCAGAGATAAAAATGGCCTATGACAAATGATAATAACGGCCTGTGACTCGATGCAAATACTTTCCCAAAGAAATTTTCAAAGCAGAGAACACAAAAGATCGATCCACGAAATAGGAAAATTGATCTACAACTTACAGTAATATGGCTTTGATACCAATCTTTTTACGTCAATAGACGCCTCATAGTGAAGCTGTAGCCATTCGGCCCCTGCCTACTATCGCAGGTTTCTGCTAAGATTAAGCTGTTAAAAAGTGGAACAAGGAGGCGTCTATTGACATAAAAAGATTGGTATCAGAGCCATATTACTGTAATTTGTAGATCAATTTTCTTATTTCGTGGATCGATCTTTTGTGTTCTCTACTTTGAAAATTTCTTTGGGAAAGTATTTGCATCGAGTCACAGGCCGTTATTATCATTTGTCATAGGCCGTTTTTATCTCTGCATTCCTTTATTCCCTTACCTGAAATTTCTCGCTTACCAGAACCCAAATCTCCCCACAATGGAATTCGGAAAAGCACCATCTACATCTACCGTAGAAATCATGAACGAATCTGAGTTCGAAGGCATGTATGAACTCCCTCCCTTTGTTCCAGATCAATTATCAGACTGTCCTGATATTGATATTACTGAAGAAAATCTTGAACAAGAAACTAGCCAGTTCAAACCTCTGGCTATTAAGGCTTCTAGTGTGTATAAAAAGTCTGAACTAGTTAAGTCTAAGTTTTTGTATACTTCTACTTATTTATCATTTGTGAAACCTAGATTCAAGTCTGTAGAGTTAACTCTCTGTTATAAACCCAGGAAAACCTATCACACAAATTTACTCTCCCTGTTACCTGAGAAAGAGATTAATTATATCAGGTTGCATGAAGATGTAAAATTTGTCCATTTTGGTTTAATTAGAGTACATATTAGACCCTTGATTCCCAGTAATATAAAACCAGTATTGTATTTAGCTTTGTGTGATCGTCGCCAAGTCAGTTTTTAACATTCATGTCAATTATCTAGCCTTGGTCGACTTAATGATGATACTATTTGTTTTGAGTTTTGTCCAAATCTTTCTGTTGCAGTCCGCGACAGAGGTTGTAAAGAAGTCAAGCATGGATCTTTAGATTGTTGGGGTTTGTTCACTTCATTGTTTGGTCTTGATATGTTTGGAGAATTCAAATATGCATCCATTAATATCTCCATTGTTTATAGCATGACCAACACCAACCACCCCAAAATTCTAGAAAACCTGCCTTATGCTAGAAGACTGAGTGGTACAGTCCAGTTGCAGAAAGGACATATTGAAGCAGTTGAGGTTCCATCTGAATGGAAACTTGATTGGCTTAAAAATGTCTCTCCCAGAATGAAGAGCCAAGCCACTGTCCATCAAAGTGACGACAGATCTGTAAATATTTTACCCAGATCCTTGTCCATGCATTCTTCTCGTCTTTCTCCTTCCAGACCATCTACGTCCTCATCCCGTAGATCTGTAAAAATTGGTCATATTCTAATAGAGGATGAAGAGGTAAATCCTGGTAATGATTTACCAGCAACATTGATGAGTCTTCCCAGAGAAGACAGCCTAGAATTCTACACAGAAGATACAGTTACTCTATATAGAGGTGGAAGATGGCCACCGCCAAAAGGTGTCCACAGACAACCGGCAGGTACCATGCAGTACTTTTCAGCTGCATATGATAATCCCTCTAATGAGTTTTGACAGAGAAATTATGTATCTCGATTCAATTCTCATTTCTCTAAAATTTTTGATGATCTGTGTAGAGATCTATTATCCCTTAAGGATACTATAAATAATATTTAGAAAAAGTCGATTCCATAGATTCAAAGATTGATAGCTTAGATGATAGTCTCAGTTGGCTATCCAAAGAAGACCAAAAGGCCGAATCTTCATCCAAACCTCTTTGTTCAGTATCTTTTGGCCCTTCTTTCAAAACAATCAAGAAATCACCAAGCCATTCCCTTATGCAACGCACTCATATCCATTTGCAGCCTTGGTACCTTAATATTGATGACCTGTTAAATCCCTTAGATGAAATTACTGCCTGGTGCAATACCATGCGAGTTCTTGTCATACAGGCCCATCTTGACTAGGTAGGCAGCACCTATTTTGCAGTAAAGTTTTTATGGGGAATTACTAGTCTTTGGTGGCAAGCTATCCCTGAAGCTCAGCAATACGAGCGTGTACATAATCAGCCAGATTCTCTAGCTGCATTGTTTAGATTATTGATTGATGAGTTTGCTCTGCCTGTCGGCAATAGAGAAATAGAATCTAAAAAATGGTTGTTAAAAATGGAGCTTTGCGATCTTAAGCAATTTGATGCTTTTGCTAAACAGTTTAGAAAGCTTGCATATGATAGCCACAGTTCTGCATCCACAGAAGTCAAGCTAAAATTTCTGCATGCTTTGCCTTATAATTTAATTGATAGAGTCCTCTCTTATATTGATCTGAAAGGTCTCGCGATCGAAGATCTCGCCCTCTCAGATGTTATAGACTTTGCTCAGCAAAATATTATGACTTTAGTCTCTGAGACTAAATCCATGCAGAAGCTCAGCAAGCACCAAGCATCCCAAATCGCTCCAGTTTTCCCTGAAACAGCCCCATTTGGTTGTCGACCATATGTGCAACCTCGCTGACACCAGAAGCAGCGTCGCCGGCATGTTACCTATAAGCGCCGCTCCTTTCCCAGGAAACATTCCTATCCACCTCCTCATCGTTTCCTCAAGAAACGACGAACTGCACGTCCTCCTTCCAAGCAGTCGATTTGCTATATCTGTCGCAAACCCAGCCACATTGCTCCTAACTGCTCCTGCAAAAATCCCGCAGTTAAAGCTATTTTTTCCTCCAACGTAGCAGCGTGGTGGGATATAGTTGATGTCGATGAAGATCTTTACCTGCAAGAAGATATTTATGAACCAACTCTAGAAGATCTTCCAGATAAAACATCAGATGACAAAGATGATGCAGCCACATTAGAATCACTTGCAGACGAGCTTGAACAGCCCATGTCAAACATGCAACGTGGAGCACGACATTATAGACCACGAGAACATGACTGGTCTATTTTGTCCAATGAAGCATATAGACCCTGGTCACGCAATCACCATGAGGTACCTGAAAGACCAGAGAAGCCCAGAGGAAGAGGATACTCTAGAGGAGAATCATCCAGAGGGAGACAACCCTCTCAGCCCAGGCAACCACCAACATTGCACAGACTCGATCATCCTCCTGTGCAATATCCCAGCTCATTCAAGCCAAGTGACTCCTGGATAAAAAATAAGTTCACCAGCAGAGAGCCGCCTAAAGAAATCAGAGAGCCAATATGGGAACAGATCCTACCAGCTGAGGAACCTGTTATAGTAGCAGACCCTCGGTGGGACGATGGCTATGAAGAGGATGAAGTCAGAAGTATGTTTTATTCCGACCAAGATTACTGTCCAGGTGAATGCAGTAATCTCCAAGAGGAAGCAGAAGCAGATCCTGAACCAGAAGAACAAGTCTACTCTGAACCAGTGATAGTCCAAGACCCAGGAAGACAGAAGCTGGTATGTATCAGCATCCCTTCTCTTGAACTACCTCAGCCTGCCTATCTCAACCATTTAATTAATGGTAGATTTGCTCAATTTTTCACTTTAGAAATAAATGGGAGACTAATAGATGCACAAGTAGACACTGGTGCTTCCCTCTCTTTTGCTAAACCACAGCTCATCAGTGACTGGAAGACACTTGATGACAATCTTGCTTACAAGAGCATAGACATCCAGGGGAATAGTTTCATATGTAAAAAGTATAAACATCAGCAACCCCTGTGAATCCAAAATAAAATCTTCCATTGTGATTTATTTGCTTTAGAGAAGATGCCTATAGACATCCTCCTTGGAGGATCATTTATTGATAAATATACACCCTATGGTGTTACTGCAAAAAGCATCATGTTCACCATAGAGAATGAAAGGCTTAGCATACCGAGGCTTATCTATGCCACAGAACAGTTTCCAAGTGCCATGACTCAAAGCCCTAACATAATCCTAGCTGAGATATTAGAAATTGGAGAAAAGATCAAGTCCTCTATCTGCTCAGAGAATCCTCAGCAGTTTTGGTCTAAAGCTATGCCTGAAATGGAAATCAAGATACTTGAAGGCACTTCTCATTTTTTGTGTGTATACATAGATGATATTCTTATTTTCAATAATTCTTTAGATGAGCATGCTACTCATCTCTCCCAATTCTTCTAGCTGGCTCAAGATGCAGGTATAGTCCTCTTAGAGACTAAGATTTAGTTATGCACAACTGAATGCAATTTCCTCGGCATGATAATCCGAGATTCAAAACTGCAAGTCCAGCCACACATAAAGGATAAAGTCATCAGTTTTTCTGAATGTTTGGATAAACCCAAGCTTCAAGCATTTTTGGGTTTGCTGAATTATTTAAATAGTTTCTATCCTAACTCTGGTGAAGACAGGTACATTTTACAACAGCTTCTCCAGAAAAAGAAAGCTTTCAAATGGGAAGAACAACATACAGCAGCAGTTCAAAATATTAAAGCAACTGTAGCAGCGCTACCAGAACTGCATGTTCCTAAATCCAAATAAATGAAAGTTTATACTGATGCCTCTGACCTTGCACGGGGAGGAGTACTTGTTTGTATAGTAGATAGTAAAGAATTTGTTTGTGAATTTGCGAGTGGTGTTTTTAGCTCCGATGTTTTGAAATGGATCTCGTCTGATAAAGAGATCTATGCTGTAAAGAAATGCTTAGAGAAGTTTATGCTAAAACTTCTGCATTTGCCACACTTCATTGTTGTAAACGATTGTACTAGATTTCTGACCTTTAGAGAAAAGGATCATGGTCGGAAAGATGGTCGTGGGAAATATGTCCGATGGCAAGCATTTTTCAATCAGTTCAATTTTTTTGTGGAGCATATTATAGGTACTAATAATGTTATCACAGATTGGCTTAACCGAAATCCTCCAGCTACATTGATGCATCAGCCTGCACCTGGTTTCAATCTTACCAGGATATTAAACCAAGGATTTGATTCTTTGAATGTTCTTGTCCAAGAACAAATCCTCAGAGAAGGCCTACATCCCAGATTTATGAGGATCTCCTATGCAGCAGGACAAGACCTGCAAATGTCTACAGCAGTGACCCTTCAAGCAAACCGCCGTCAAAACTCAGGAGTCATCACAATAGAAAGGCTCAACAGTGAATTCCTGTACCATCAGTTCACTGAGCTGTTAAAACGACCACTATGGACGTGGCGTATTTAGATCAGATCAGCATCCAATGAACACCTGTACCATTGGATAGCTCGGCATGGCCTGCACCGCATTCATGAAGAACAAAATCATGACCAAGATACAGTAGTGCATACAATAATTCGCCGACAGCTTGAGTGGGAATCTTATTTCCACTGCACGCCAAGACATGCACCATGTGAAGCGGGACCCCCAAATTGTCGACACTGGCATCTACAAAATACTTTTCAAATAAGATGCCTTTTTAATCCGATAACTCAAGATGACTTAGAAGACGAAGCGGAAGACATGTTGGGCCCACAACCCATGATTCCTTCATCACCATCATCATCATGTGGATCCAACACCTCGAATAGCATCTCACTGTAGCCATCTTTTGAGCTGTAAAGCATGATGGGATTGACACCGCCTTGCCAGTGAAGTAGGTAGGACCTCCCAAATATTGCTATAAATAAGCCTCTCTGTCTATGTATTATCATCAAAAAAATTTCTAGTGTGAAAATCTAGTAGCCTTGTAAAAGAGTATGCTCTTCATTTGCCCTTTTCGAAGGATCCTGTGAATCAGAAATTGAAACAAGGATATTGTAATAAGTTTTGTGAGTAATATAGTGAAGCCGTAGCCATTCGGCCCCTACCTACTATCACAGGTTTCTGCTAAGATTAAGCTGTTAAAAAGTGGAACAAGGAGGCGTCTATTGACGTAAAAAGATCGTAATAAGTTTTGTGAGTAATATAGTGAAGCCGTAGCCATTCAGCCCCTGCCTACTATCGCAGGTTTTTGCTAAGATTAAGCTGTTAAAAAGTGGAACAAGGAGGCGTCTATTGACGTAAAAAGATTGGTATCAGAGCCATATTACTGTAAGTTGTAGATCAATTTTCCTATTTCGTGGATCGATCTTTTGTGTTCTCTGCTTTGAAAATTTCTTTGGGAAAGTATTTGCATTGAGTCACAGGTCGTTATTATCATTTGTCATAGGCCGTTTTTATCTTTGCATTCCTTTATTCCCTTACCTGAAATTTCTCGCTTACCAGAACCCAAATCTCCCCACAATGGAATTTTGAAAAGCACCATCTACATCTACCGTAGAAATCATGAATGAATCTGAGTTCGAAGGCATGTATGAACTCCCTCCATTTGTTCCAGATCAATTATCAGACTGTCCTAATATTGATATTACTGAAGAAAATCTTGAACAAGAAACTAGCCAGTTCAAACCTCCGGCTATTAAGGCTTCTAGTGTGTATAAAAAGTTTGAACTAGTTAAGTCTAAGTTTTTGTATACTTCTACTTATTTATCATTTGTCAAACCTAGAATCAAGTCTGTAGAGTTAACTCTCTGTTATAAACCCAGGAAAACCTATCAAACAAATTTACTCTCCCTGTTACCTGAGAAAGAGATTAATTATATCAGGTCGCATGAAGATGTAAAATTTGTCCATTTTTGTTTAATCAGAGTACATATTAGACCCTTGATTCCCAGTAATATAAAACCAGTATTGTATTTAGCTTTGTGTGATCGTCGCCAAGTCAGTTTTAAAAATTCCTGTCAATTATCTAGCCTTTGTCGACACTAGCATCTACAAAGTACTTTTCAAATAAGATGCCTTTTTAATCCGATAACTCAAGATGACTTAGAAGATGAAGCGGAAGACATGTTGGGCCCACAACCCATGATTCCTTCATCACCATCATCATTATGTGGATCCAACGCCTCGAATAACATCTCACTGTAGCCATCTTTTGAGCTGTAAAGCATGATGGGATTGACACCGCCTTGCCAGTGAAGTAGGCAGGACCTCCCAAATATTGCTATAAATAAGCCTCTCTGTCTATGTATTATCATCGAAAAATTTTCTAGTGTGAAAATCTAGTAGCCTTGTAAAAGAGTATGCTCTTCACTTGCCCTTTTCGAAGGATCCTGTGAATCAGAAATTGAAACAAGGATATTGTAATAAGTTTTGTGAGTAATATAGTGAAGCCGTAGCCATTCGGCCCCTGCCTACTATCGCAGGTTTCTGCTAAGATTAAGCTGTTAAAAAGTGGAACAAGGAGGCGTCTATTGACGTAAAAAGATTGGTATCTGTCCAGCCCTTAGTGTGCTCCGGCTCTGCATCCTGAACCTCGCCAACACCTGATTCACATCAGCTCCCACTGGAGACAAAATCAACCTGTGATCTCCATGTCTCCCATGCCAAATAATTTCACTGCTCCAAATTCTTCATAGCAAAACACTGAACTAATCTTACCCTTAGCTCAGCAAAACCCTGTATGTACAATCCTGCTAGTAAACATACAATCCACATACAACAATAGAATGATGTCATGACTCATCATCCACCTGGTAAGGCAAACCAAAGTAGTTACCTGACATTGACTGAAGCCATGCTTCGTCCTTCACCTGTCAAAACCTGTATCATTGTCCTGCAGCTCCTCAAGACCATATACCTGGTCTTCCATCTCACGTGTCCGTTCACTCTATTCTTCAACTAAGGAATCCATTCATCTCTGTGCTTTCATACCTGTTGGCAACGCTACCAAAACTCTCGTTTGGTTCTTCATCATATCCCTGCCATGCTCTCACCTGTTTCCTAGATCCTTCCTGCTCTACAATCAGCAACGAGTATAAAGAAGAGGAACAACGAATTTGAGGGCCTACTTATGTCTTCAGTCCTCCGTATGGGTGTTTGAGACTCCTTGACAGCTTGCTGTCCACCCAAAATCCGTTAAAGTGACCGACCTCGGTCACTCCACAGTCTGCATCCGACCGACATCGGTTCCCATGCGTCTGTCCCTGACTACCGACCCTACTGACGTCGGTGTCCCTGTTGCCGACGTCGGTGCTCCTGACCGACATCGATCTTACCTACTGCCTGACATCACCAGATTCGGTCTGCACGTGATCGACATCGGCACCTGTCTGTTCGACGTCGGTTCCTCCTGACCGATGCCGGTACCTGTGTTCGCCTGTGAGTGATGACTTTTTACCTGCGAGCTCCTTTGAATCAAAACCCATGTCCAAACTGTTCTGCTCAGAAGTGTCCAGCCCCATCCACTGGTCTCTGTCCGCCATCTCCTCCAAGTACACCAAGGCTTTCCAGTTCTTAAGCCTGTCAAATATATCTATCTTCTGCTTAAAAACATGCATCTCCTTCCTGCTCATGTGACCAAGCCTACAGAGCCACGTCTTCGCAACAAAATAAGAATCAGTAATATAAACAAGTAGATAAAGAGTACCTATTTTCTTACCACCAGCTAATTCAAGTGCATCCGCTGTGAGAGTTCTTATGCATCTCTCATCACCCAATCTTTCTGAAGAAATTAGCCATATCTCCAAACCTGGGACCTGCATGACCTTCATCAGCACCTGTGTGTTGGCCGCCTGCAATTTTAGCTTCATTTCCCCTTTGCCAATTCTTTGGCAAGGCTCACCAGCTCCTCTACTTGGGGCTGCATGGAAAGAGGCAACCGAATCTATTAACCAAGATTCAACTTTATCCAAGAAACCTCCCAGAGCATCCTGTGCAACAACACCTGCAACATCTACATCTTCAGTTCCTTCATGCTGATCTGCTACCAGCCAACAATATTCTTTTACCTGCTCTTTCTTTCCATGGGACCGTAAGTGACCATCTGTGCTTCTCAACTCCTCCATTCTTAGCTTACTTTCATCTGCCATTGCTCTACTCCCACTCAATCAGAAACCTCTGAGAGTGCCCTGTAACCAAACACAAAACCTGCTTCCTACAACCTTAGCTCTGATACCACTTGTCAGGATACGTGTGAAACACCGGAAGCATACAGTTGATTACCAAACCAAGCAACTTAATATGTAGAAATTAACCAGAATCACAAGTAACTAGAATTTAGAATAACACATGATATGAGAGACAATACACAACTTGTATTAAAACTCTTGAAGAAAAGAATACAATAAATAAGATGCCACTTCTTCTCCACCACCTCTTCAGAGGCTTCCCACACCTCAAGTGAACAGTAATTCTCTCCTCAAAGCTCTCTCTTAGGTCCCAACACACAACTCAAACACAGAGTTGGTGTTCACCTCCAGTGCTCCACGCACAACACAAGTGCTCCACGCACTCCACAAGTACTCAACGTACTTCAAGTAGATCTCCCATGAACTTGCAACAACCTGTAATTCAACAGACCATACTTATGGAAGGAACTCCCTTGCCTTCCTCTTTGCTCTATCTGAGTACACACCTATACTCCAAGTAGATCCTGCCTGATTCTGCTCCCTGTTGTGTTGCTGTCCTATCTGATCTTGCACACCTGCAAATCAACCTGGTTCTGCACACCTATGAATCTTGACCTTGCACACACATACACCTGCAGATCAACGATCTTACTTACCATGCAGATCTCCTATAAAGGCCATGCTCACCTGATGACCAAGATCCTACACACCTGAAGAACCCTTCTGATTCTCCAAAACCAGCACCCACACTTGGCACTACTGTGGAACTAGGAGGAATACCCTTGCTCACTTCACACACAGAAGGAGCTAACTTTGCTCAATTCAAACTAGCACACATTTCCAATACAACCATGAGTCTATTATATAGATCTCATCCAAACAATAATTAGACATCTAATTACAATAATTAGATCCGCAGCTCTCAGTCTAAAAATAGCTCTCATCATGCAAACACTTGGTTCGTTAGCTAACTACCCGTAATATCCGCAGTCTGAACCACACAGGCGACCAACGTCGGTCCCTGTCTGCCTGGAGGTGACCGACGTCGGCCGATCCCTGACTAACTTCAGTTGCTTCTCTTCACTATCCTGCCGACGTCGGCTGATCAGATCGACGCCGGTTGCTCTGATACTCAGTAACCTTCAGCAACCCCTCCAATGGCCTTCTCCATGTCTGCATCAGTGAAGCTTTTAGCTCCACAACCTAACAAACACTCAACTTGAGCTTCTTGTGATTCTATGTAAGAAAAAATAATCTATGGGTGAAAGTAGGATTAGTTAATGGAGCTATTGGAGAAATTATTGACATTATCTACAACTCAGATTCAAAGACACATTTCTTACCCATATATGCAGTTGTTGCATTCAAAAGATACTTTGCCCCCCCATGGGATGCAAAAAATTCTACACATGTACCAATTGTTCCTATTACACAAGGTAATCATCGAAAGATGCCTATAAAAATGGCATGGGCTCTAACCATACATAAAGTACAAGGAATGATATTCAATAAAGTAACAATTGACATTGGAGACATTGATCGCCAAGGGTTAACATTTACTGTCATATCAAGAGTATGTTCAATCAATGACATGTATATCTTTTCTGCATTTACCTTTGAATGCTTTGCAAGAATGAAAGAAAATAAATATGTAAATTTTTGAAAATCAGAGGAAAAAAAATTGATAGAATTACCTCTTCCACACCATTCGTAAAAACTCTAGCTTTGTATTTATTGTTATATACACTAAAAAAAAAAGAAATATTTGTAACTATTGTTCCACACAATGCATTTTATAGTTTCAACACTTTCATCATTAATATATATTATAAAAACTTATATAGTATTAATATCTCTGTGTGTGTGTGTGTGTGTGTGTGTGCGCGCGCGCGCGCGTGTGCGTGTGTGCACAATCAAAGAAATTGATTATTGAATTACACAAC
Source organism: Torreya grandis (assembly GCA_037957365.1). NCBI lineage: Eukaryota > Viridiplantae > Streptophyta > Pinopsida > Cupressales > Taxaceae > Torreya > Torreya grandis. The sequence goes on along the minus strand of JARHVA010001541.1, from coordinate 2,830,444 downwards.
TTAAATCTAAAAAAATTATAAAGAAGTGAAAAATAAATATAAACACTTAGAAAAAAAATTAAAGTATTTTATTGTTACAGAAAAAAATTAAAATACTTTATCATTACAATAAACAAAATATAAACTATTTTAATCTAACCTCCGGAGTTAGATTCTCTATTTATAAATACAAATAAAGAAGACTAAAATGAATGAGACAAATGTATGAATTATTATTATTATTTTTTTATTAATTTAAAAAATATAAAAGCAAATAAATATAAATGGAGAAAACTGAGATGAATGTATGAATTATAAGGTTTTTTTAAGTTTTATTAATTTAATAAGTGTTATTATTAAATGTTATCCTTTTATAAAGCTTATTCAATTTCATATTATAATATGGTTTCGACATTATTATATCATTTGTATATAAAAACCTTTGTTTGTGTATATATAATATAGTTTTTTCAATTAAACTTTTTGTACATAGGTGTTCATCCTTATCCATGCATTATTCTCAACTTCAAGCAGTGTAGACCATTGTTTTTGTGAAGATGTGTGGACCCAAAGGGTAAATTCATTTATTCCATCACTATTGGCATGCATCCCTAACGTAGGACAAGGAAAAACACGTACCTTTGTGGGCATGAGTCTCTCCAATTTTGAAATTGGAGTATAATTGTCATTTCATTAGTGACGAGGACTTTTAAGGTTATTTTTGAATTCAAGTCTAATAAAGTTTGATGTGAAAAATTTAAAGATTGAATTCTTTTATCATAGTTTAACTATTCTTGTTGTCTATATCTTTACTTTATTTAATTTTATTATTTTTTATCATTTTTTTTAATTTAGACATTTTATGTTATTCATCTCCTTTTTAAATTTGGAGATTATTTTTAATCAAAATATTATCATATTATCATGATTGGACATATTTCAGTTAAATTTTTTGTTATAGTTTTAGATGACTATATTTTTAATTGGGCAAAGATAAAATAGTTTTGGGCAAAAGATTAGATATGATTTAAGAGGAATAACCAAACAAGTGATTACATATTCATTCTTGCTGTCATCATTGAAGAAGTAAAGTCTAACACACAGAAAGTATATTATTATATTGTAGACTTCCATAAGACATTTGATATAGTACCAAAGCATCTTTTGAATCAAATGATTAAAGACTTAAGTCTTTCTAATTTAGTAATTACTTTGGTAAAGACTTTATATGAGATAGTTTTTAGGCATATTCATACTAAAATGGGCACTGCATATAGTATCTATAGTACCATAGGTGTGAAACAAGGTTGTCCACTCTCACCTCCTCTTTTTGGGCTATATATTGATGAATTAGAGGACCTTAACTTCATAAATTTAGATGGAACAAGTGGTTTTAGCCTCTTTGGGATTTAATTTGCTATTTTATTGTTTGTAGATGACATTGTTTTACTTTCAAACTCAATTACAAGTCTTCAAAATTAACTTGATACATTGAACAATTTTTATGATAAGAATGGTCTTGAAGTAAATCTTGCTAAGACAAAAATCATGGCATTCAATATAACCAATAAAATAACATCTACAATTAATTTAACATACAAAGCAAAACTAATCAAGGTGGTGCACTCTTACATCTACCTGGGTGTGGTTTTATCTAGACCACCTTTTAGCCTTGTGCTTGCAATATAAACAAGACTTAGCAAAGGATATGTAGTTTTGACATCTTTAGAAAAACAATATTTTTGTTCCAATGTCAAGATATCTAGACAAAGATTTGAATTTTCCATACATTAGTCACTCCCACATCATTGTATGGTTTTGAGGCTTGGGACTTATACTTGAGACAAAATGATTTCAAATGTCTTGAAAGAGTTATAATTTCCATGTTATCAAATAACATTCGAGTCAAAATAAAAATTCTTCCCTTAGTTATTCTTGCAGAGTTTGGGGTATATCTACTTTTTATCTCCTTAATTTTCCTTGTTAGATCACTATATTGCATAGGTTTCAATGCATGGTAGATTATTTCTCTGTCATAATAGGTATACATTCTTGGCACTTCAAACTTTTATATAACTCGCCAAACAAGGATGCAAATCTTATTGGTATGTAAGAGTTATGGCTCTCCTCCAAAATCTAGATATTAATATAGAAAGACTACCTCCTCTTGGATTTTCTATTAATGCTCCTCATCTCATTGAACATGAATTCAATAGAGGTGTTCATCAAGATATCCATAAATCTTACTTGAAAGTTACATAGTTCAATCCCAAAGAGCCTTTGAAACTAGAGCTTCTTTGTTATATCTAAATTTATTCTTGCTTTAACAATGATAGGAATCATATTCTTAGATTTATGATGACATTAACATCATGTTTAAGGAACGCTTTAGTTCAGTTTCGTGTTTGCTCTCATCAAACTTGAATGGAATCTGATCATAACCTCTCACACGGTGAGCGTACATGCCAATTATGTTTTCTAGACATTGAAAGTGGAGAGCATTTTGTATGCAAGTGCCCCATTTACTATGAGATTTGTGGAAGGTATTGTTGTCTTTTAAAGATTTTCATGGATCCTTGAGGAGCTTCATTTAGTATGAGGACCATACATATTTAGCCTTATTTATCTATGAAATATTTTAACTTCAACAAAGAACATTCAAATTGATGTCTTCACACATAGAAAATTCAGGAATATCATTTTTTACTTCCAAGTAACGGACTTAAAAAATCTAAGAGATCACATGCACAGACAACTTGATGCATATATATAAGACAACAGACATTTTATTGGTTTAAAGATTTTAAACCCTCAAATAATAATATCGTTGTTTCTGATTAATATTGTTACTCTTTCTATTTTTTATAAAGATACATTTGATACTCTTTTATTATCCTAAATTTATAGAATATATTCTTCAATATCGTAAGCCATTCTTGACTATCCGTAAACATTAATATATTGGGAGGTGGAGAGTGGACTACAAGTTTTTAATCATAGTTATTAGGAGTTGGAGTACAATAATGTTGACCGATACATTGTGGAGGGGCCATTGCCATAGGACATGTTGTAGCTCACCATTGTATTTTTAAAAGGTTGAAGTGACTTTGTAACAAAGCCACAACTACTTTGGGATAAGACAAAAATGTATGTATATTGATTGGTGAGCCTCTTGAAAGGTCAAATGTACCCAATTTTTCGCCAATGCCTTTTTCACCCGTAGAGGTTTAGAATGCTCATGACATGAGCACAGACAACAACAACAATATGGATTTTAATTTATTTGTTGTTTTGTTTAGTTTTTTTATTTTTTTAAGATTATAGTGAGATTTGGTTATAGTTTTTTTATTATCTTTATTTAATTTTGGATTTTTATTCTATGATTAATTAGTAGTTTTTATGTTATATTATATTTTATTTTAAATTTTTGATTCAGAGTTATATATTCATTATAATATATTCTTATTTTGGTGAAGTCCAACTAAAATGATTCGAAATCCTCGAGAGACACAAGTTTCCTCAATGATTAAATTTAAACTGACAAACAATCAACAACAAGTCAAACCTACTCCTAAACACGCCCAATTATAATTTGACAATCACCCCACTTTTTTTTTCCCTTCTTTTTGTTTGGCAAAATTTTTGTCCCTACGGTTTGTTGCTTGGCAGAGCCCAGAAGACAACCATATTTGGAACTTACACCTTTTCATGTAGTAATTGTTGCTTTTCAGAAATCTGTCGTCCTTTTTTGTTTTTTCAAAATCAGTACCAGTATTTTTTTCTCGCTACTTTTCCCTAACTCCTGCAACTTTTGAGTACATTGACGCAGTAGGAAGGATAGTTACAACTCAACCATATTTATGTATACTTTGGAATCTTGGATATATACCGATTGGTTATCAATACTTGGACCTCAGAGAGCATTTTAACGTGGTTTGCGCATATGAAATATAGATAAGGATGTACGCTATTGATATTGATAAAACTTTCGTTTTTATTAATGGATTTCGTAACAGATTTTGTTAGAGACTGCAAATTCCGTACGCAGCTCACAATAGACCGAGGCTGCATCCCAGCCTGCAGCAAAGCTCTCATACCCTGCACACATGGCAATCTAAGCACGTCAAGTTAACTCAATGATGATGTCAATAAGCATTTTGGCCAGGGTAACGCATGTAATCTTAAGAAATATGAGTTCTCTTTGGACATGGAAGTAGGATTTGATTGAAAGATTTAAAAAAGTGGCAGTGTGTGAGGACAGAAAAATACAGAGCCTTGGGCACGCTAAGGCCGCCTTAAAGCTCGCGGTAATGATTGTACGGCGATTAAAAATTGGACTCTCCATACCTTTAAGCCTGCTTTTTCTTTCATGTAAAGAGCTCATCAGTAGGAAGAATATTTTAGATCAAAATTACGTATTTATTTAATATATTAAAGGTTAATAAAGAGAATGATGGTGCAAAAGGGGTTGTCTATTCATCCAGTAAGATATAAATTGTAAGAAATATTTAAAAAGAATGAGACTAAGATAATACCTTAAACAAATTTGGTAGAATAAATATCCATCAATTCTTAATTCATATTTTGTACACTTAATTCATATAAAAACTAAAATTCTTAACACACTTTAACCCATTATGTATAGACCTTAACTTCGACCTACTAACTACTTTCTCACAAGTGTCACACATGGGTGAGTTGGTAAATCAAAATGGATTTTCTAAAATATTCTAAATTTTCCTCCACGTTATGTATAAAGTGGAATACTTGTGGGAAAGTCACAATAATGCAACATTGTAAGTTTGAAGGTTCTCCTAAGAATCTTAAAATTAATAAGAGTAATAATATTTTCAAAGGGTATGTAGCATGTATTATTTTTTCTAAGTATAATTGTATAGATATTTTTGGATCAACTTTTCAAATCACTCTATGTGATTTATCAAGAAGGAAATAAAATAAAGATGAGAGACATAATGTGTAATATTAAAATTAATTTATTTGAAAATTTAACATTTTTGATTTTTTTTTTTCCTCTTCTACATATTAAAAGGGAGAGAATCACATTTTAAATTAATTTAAATTAAGGAGATTGAAATACATTATAAAAGAGTATTTAATTGTTAAGAATTTGACATATCATGATATTATTGATTATTATGAAATTAAAATTAAATTATAATAATTATTAGATGAACCATTTTAACTATAATAAATTATATGTTCAAAACTCATTTCAATTATTAATACATAAGAATCATTTTAATATAATAAATTATGTATTCAAAACTCATTTTAATTATTGATACATATTTATTTATTGATATTTCTTTAAAAAAAATAAAAAAAATAAAATTTATAAATGAAATAAATATTAAAATTAGAAATTTAATATTTTTCAAATATATACTTTTGAATTTAAGATATTGATATTTTTTTGAAATAATATATACTTTTGAATTAAAAAAAACACACAATTCATACAATTCATTTCAAAAATGTTTCTCTAAATTATTCGTTTAATTTAAATTTTAAACTTACAAAAATATTTTAAAAATAAATTCATACAAATTAAAATTAAAATTAAAACTTAAAAAAAAAAAAAAAAATGAACAAAAAAAACCAAAAGGACTACCTCCTACAAAGAACACCTACTTTAGCTCCATTTCATTAACAAAACTATTATAACATATTTGAACTCCCCATGTGCACTCCTATTTTCTGCTTATTACGTCCTTATTTATAGGGGCAAAACCATTGAAGTGGATAGCCTTATGTGAAAGTGCATTTGTTTTAAAAGATCATTTTATATTTATTTTAAATATTAATGTATTTGATCTTTGAAAATTAGAAACGGAAAAAATATATGGTAAGGGAGAGGATCAGTAATTGGGTGAAATCTAATAATTTTGATTTTTATAATGAAATTATTTATTAATTATAATTAATTTTTTTAATTTAATTATTCATAAATGTTTTAATATTTTTAATCAAAATATTTTATAATATATAAATAAATTTTTTATTTTTGTTTGGATAAACAATATAAAAATTATGAATTTATATTAAAAAAAAGAATATATTAAATAATTAAACATTATAATTAAAAAATATATTTATCTTATTAAAAATAATGTACATTTTATTCAAAATTAAATATACTTTATAAAATATTACATCTTTTTTTATATATTTTTAGGTGTTAATAATTTGAAAACATCAACTTTATTAATAAGATAAAAGGTATAAAGTTAAAATTGTACATCTTGATTGTAAGTTATAGAAGATAAAATCTCCACTATCTCATGCACTTATATTTTTATTGCATCACATCATATTCAAAATTCAAATATTTAATTTTAAAAATTAACTCCATAATTTACAACATTAACAATTAATCTTCTTCATTTATTGCATCCAACTATAAGATTGAATATTAAGAGAATTGGTAAGCCTATACATTTCTATGCACATTCCCAAATTAAAAAATTTAGAATTGATTTTTAATACACAATATCTCTATAAATGAAAAATTATAGATCAACCAATGTTTCATTCATCTAACATGTCAAAATTATAATCTCTTTTAAACAAAGCATTATGCATAAAATTTCATTGGGTTCCATATATTTTCTATTCACATTGTTGTATTTTTTATATCCATGATGCATTTCTAATTCCTTACCTCTAAATTTCCATGGATTCTACAAGCACTCACTAAACGTTTCCACATATAAATAATTATTTGGATGGAAAGGGATTTAAACTTGAGATGAAAGAATAAATTTACTAGTATACATATAAATGTTTTTGGGAATGAAAAGCATGACAATATTGATATACATGTAAATTATTTTTTACATGACTGCTCTATTTATTTAATTATTATTATACTTATTTAATCATGCATTTCATTAGTTCATACATAATCTAACACATTTCAAAATTAAATAGGCATGTTGGAAGATGCTTGTGTGAATGAAAATCTCAAGGTTTTCATTCACATACCAATTGATGTTTAATATTTTATTAATTTTATATTCAAAAAAAGGTGATGATCCAAGATACTTGATGGGATTTGTTTCTATTAATATTTGGAAAAATGAATATATATAATTTTTTTTTACACATTTGTATTTTTGAATGTTTGGGATCAACTCATGTGATTAACTTTTAAGATAAAAAATTTATGTAAGAATTTTAGTCAAAATCTCCTTATATATATAACACTATGGCATAGTTGCATATTGGAGTTGCTTTAAGGAAATCAATAAATTTACAACAACTATTAAAAATAATAAATTGGAAGCACAATTATGAAAACATTGAATATATGTATTTTGAAGTGGAGGGTCCTTTCTCAAGAAGTTGATGATGGGTCTCCCATGGGACACAAACCTAGGACTTTATCCCGAAAGGACTATTTCGTATAATTTAGACTTATCAATAGTCCAAATTTTAAAAAACTATCAGAAACAAATTGGATTGTATCTAGATTTAATTAGAATGTATCGACATTAAGTTGGACTTATTAAAAATAACTGATATCTATCTAATGTATTTATGATAAGTCCAAATTATTTAAAAAGATCATAAATAATTTATTTGTTAGTATTTGAAAACCATCATAAATAAATTGGACTTCATCAAGAATTACTTGGACTTATAAAAAATAAATCACATCTATATTATATATTTTTAATAAGTCCAAATTATGCGACCATTCAAATTGGTTCACAGACCATGCATTTTTAGATATTATAAGACTTGGTGGTATATTTTTTAAAATAAAATAATTCATACAACAATCACATGCTCAACTGATATGTGATTTAGAAATTTTGAGATGATTGGGATGCCACATGTCATTAGTTGATTAGATTACGAACTATATGTTTAATTTGATTCTAGTGACATTGTCATGACCATCAAAGTTTATCTCGTATTATCTTGCATATTCTGGGGTGCCACATGAAAAGATGAATAAAATTTATCGATATACAAATGTTGAAGAACAAATCATGATGAACAAGTGGGATATTCTGAGGCATAAACCCTGAAAACCTTTTCGTATACACAATTGAATGTCAAATTATGTTTTTCAAAACACAAAATCCGAGATGTACTAAATTATTAGTTGTGCAAATTATGAAGACCTTTTGTTGAAGACCATTTTGAAGGATGCAAAAATGTGAAAGTGGACGTTCAAATAGTCAAATGCTATCAATTAGATGAAAAATTACCAAAATACTAAATTATCTTAGTAGAAAATATAAAACTCAAAAACTGAAGTGTATTTCCCAAGACCTAAAAATAAATATAAATAAATAAAATAATAAAAAATTATACATTCTCAAAAAATAGACTAAATTTTGAAAAAAACATTCTGATATTTCTCATTCCAAAATTAAGGAAACACCGTTTCAAATTTCACAATCCTTTTATCACTATGTTTGTTAATGCCTAGCGAGATGATGAATTCAAATAGTCTATTACAATACCTTTCAAAAAATCAGTGAGAACAAGTGTATGAACTCTCTAATTTTTATTTGGTTTCCAAGTGTAGATGATACTATCTATGAGTATGGATGGTAAAGATGTGTTAGTTGGCTTTGGCTTCCATTTCTTGTCCAAGCAACTTAAATAAATTTTAGCTTCTTTTGCATATTTTTTCCTTGCATGAACGGGGATGAACCAAGCTATATTGACCCTTCATTCTATATCCCCATTTGTTTTTAGTATCTCAATATTAATTTTATCTCTAGTAACCCAATTTATTTAGTCCACTCCTATAGAATCGTCAGGTTTGACAAATAAAATGTCTCTAATTTGAACATCTTAAGATGGATCAAATCCAATTTTTATTCTTTTACTTCTTGGACCAACATATGTATCTGTAGATGCCACTCCAAAATCAAGGGTGCTATCATGAACCATTTTGTGTAGATCTCTATGCAGGGGTATGTCATGATGAGTTCTAGGCCAAAACTCTCTTACGCACTCAACTTCAGAAGGGATCATGTCTTCTTTCATTATGTCCTGGATGGTTTGGAAGTACTATACTTGATCCTTCCACTTGCTGTTTCTGGTCAAACCAAATTCATTGAATTTATACACATACTTATTCAAGTTATATTTAATTTCTTTTTGACTCTTTTTCTACTTCTGTCTGAGTCTTTGGCAACAATGGAATCTTGAGACATTTCTCTATTTTTCAAGTATTTGAAATAAATTTTTGTCAGTTTACCTTTTGGAACATTTGGCTTACCATTTTCTTTTGTTCCCCATAATGTAATTGGGGGGGACCAATTTATATCTATTATATAGTTTTTGTAATGCATAATGGGTTAACCTTGCTCCCTGCATAGAAGGAAGTATTGACCTTTTCTCAAGCCTTCTATTTTGTTTTTTCCCTTCAGCTGGTAACTATTAACATACTCTTTGAAATCCACTACCTCTTCAATCAAATATGGAATGAAGTTTTTTGTATTTTCACACATCCTATAAGTTTCCATCATCTCTGCCACACTCCATACATATTTCCTCTTATACAATCAAATAGGTTTCCAAATGTGCCATTAATGTCCTCATGGGTATGTCCTAAAGGCAGAAATCCAACCTCGACATCGAGGAAAACACCTTTGTATAAAAGGAGAGATAAGTATTGCAACAAATAACTGTAATAAAGACATGTTTTTATGAATTTTTAAATGTAACATTAGTTTCATATAAGGTTAGACTTTTTAAAAATATAATTATGAATGGAAGTCCCTATTCTTATTGTCCCCACAATAGTTGTCTAGTTGAAGGTATAGCCTGGAAGGAATTTTTTTGAAGGCACCAATTGATTATGATTCTTATTTGTATTTGTTACATTCAAGGTAGTAGTTGTTAGACAAAAGTGCATCATACAATGGATATTTTGAAGATCCAGGTTTATATAGTAAAGATACATAAGTATATGGCACTATTGTTTCCATATCCCTGAAGCACTTGTTTAATGAGGTGATGGTAAAGTTAGACCCTCCAAGAATGTATGGTAAAAAAATGCCCATATCTGCCTGCACCATGACCATGTGTTATAATCCCTGCCATTGACAACTCTAATATATTGTCGGTAACTGCTTTGCTTTTTGTCACTATTTTTAGCATAATTTTTTTTTGACATTCCACCTTGTCATGAATGATACTGAGGCATTCTTCAGGGTATTGCTTTGACATTCATTTATGTGTGTAATATATTTGTCTTGAAGAAACTGTTTGATTTGATTGCATCATGAATTCTTGATCGATATGCTCTTTTTGATCTCTTGAGAGGGACCTAGAGAATTTATGTTGAGTCAACAAGATGCATGTTTTGCACCTAGCGAAGTCATCAAACACGGTAATGGTCATATCTTAAAAACTAGTTCTCCACACGTTATTGAATTTTGGTTGGGATATTGGCTCATATTCTATATCTGCTAGTTGTGCATTGATGTGGCACCTCATAAATTCTTGAGTGAAAGATGATGGAAGATGTCAAACATTTTCTCATGAGCCATCTATATTTACCTGGCATGTTAGTCATGGAGAAACATCTACAAAATCATCCACCAATTGGTCCAACAAATCTTTAGCTGCCATTGTCTTCTTATGTGGCTTTTGTCAAAATCTCCCTGCATGGAATGCATTTCATTCCCAATTTTTGTAATAATTTTGAATTTAAAAAAAGTTACTTCTCTTCAATCCATATATTTTAAGCCAAGATTCCAAACAGATCTCTATACCCTAAAAATTAACGCTATTTTTGTTTTTATTTTTCTTAAACAAACCACCAGAAAGGGCATCCAAGACACGTTGCCTCCTATTGGTTGTGGTGGAATCAACAACTTCATCTTTTCAAATTTTAGAATATCAAATGACAATCTTGACTAATTTTTTTTTTCATACAACATTTATCTGCATACATTGTTGTAATCTCACCATCCATGCTTTCATCAAACTTCACTTGGCTAAGTGAATTGTTTGGCTAACTTTTTTTTCGAGCAGAGTATTTTTAGGAATGAACTAATTTTTTTGGATAACTTTTCACTAGGAATGTTAGGTAAGGAGTGACTTCATTATCCAAAACATCCCAAAAATTTACTATTTCTTTCTCCTTTGGTGTCATGTATGGTTTGCTCTACAAGTCTTAGTGTCCACTCTTTTGTTGGAAGGCTATCTAATGATAGATGTTTCAACTGCCTATGCACTACAAGTCTCATAATGTTGTATAACATGCCTTATGTAAATTCCTAATTCATTTTCTAACATTGGTACTGGAATGCAACCAAAAATCTCCCCTAGTTGTGCAAATTAAACATAACCAAAAGCAATTTTTTCATCATTTGCAAGAGCTGTACATTTGTGCAAAAAATGTACCCTTTTCCAAACAAAATTTTTTCTCAGGCTTTAAAATGTGGTAAGATCATCGATATATCGAACAAATGAATCCCAGAAAAGGTTTTCTTGTTACAATGGTTATACATGTAGAACTAGACATAAACTATTTTGACTTTGTTCCATGTCATTGTCTATAGAAAACTTATTTGTCATGTTGCATCATGCTTGTGATCCATATAGTAAAACTATCAACTACATCCCCCATATTATCCACAAAAGCTGTAGGAAATGGAAGCGGTAGAGCCCGATCAAAAGTTTTAGTCACATTAACACTTACACATTCAATAGGTATTTCCTCATTGTGGCATGTGGAAGTGAGATTTATGGATTATAAAGATTCAACATCTTGACCCACCCCTTTGTGTATTATTACCTTCATCAATGACCTTACCATTGTTTATGAGAGAAACATAGTCTCCACATTGGAAAGCCATTGATGTATGATTTTTTAGTTGGACATTTGCAAAATATATGAGAAGAGTTGTTAATTAGGTTATTTATAACATTTTTTTTAATGACATGGTTTATGTCAATCCAAAAAAATAATAGCTATGATGGTATATCGTTAGAGATAAATTTCAAACATGCATCAGAGCATAATAGCCGCATAGAGAAAATTAGCTAATTAATTCAATATTCAACCATGTATTTTATTACAATACAAAATGATAATTAGTAGTGGAGTTTTTGAGCAAAATTATGGAAAATAATTAGCTTCTTATAATTTGGGATCTTGTATTTTATTTTAACCTCTGTTGTGGACCTAAAGGTTTGAATTTATCTCTTAGGAGATACCTTTCAAACATGCATATGGGTACCCTTGAGGGTTTGAAGATAGTACTGGGTGATACCTTAAAGGGCCTTGTAATACCTTTAAGCATACCTGTGACATTAAGCTTAAGACTTCATTTTTCAATATTCAAGGACATGTGACATGCAACCACAAACCAACAACATTTTAACACTTGAAAAATATTTCAAGTTCACTGGGAAAGCAAATATTCATGATTATGCCAAGTGTCTCCGTCTCTTTTACCTAGAGACTGATAAATTAAACTTCATGTATGAAATCTTAGGGATATGTAAGTAGCATGATGGTGATGCATGTCTCCCTTCAAACTGCCTATGAAATTCTTGTTAAAAATGGGCCCCACTTCCCTGGAACAATGGCATGCCTTTTCTTTAAAAAACTCTCTTCTTTCTTGAGGAGCGTAGTGATGGCACGTGTTATCACCAAAAGGGATTGAGACTTCAATTTTAAGGCCATGCTCAACTATGTGCTCAGTTGCTATGAGTCCATGATGAACCCAAGCACTGGCTTTAAGTTTGTGATTACATTATTTATTCTCTCCCAATAGGATACATATAATTCTTAGACCACAGGGAGGATACCTGTGGTCTAGGAGTGGGATATCAATTAGGCCCTTGATCCATAAGTACCAAGGTCATGAGGCTCAAATTCTCTAGATCTTACATGATTTGAAGCTATCCAAGGTAAAAGTCTCCACAGGAAAATTGATGAAAAGGATCAATTTTGATCATCTTGTAAAAGAAGTGGTGAGTAACTTCAAATTAAGTCTCCAGGAGTTAACGTTGGAGAAGATAGAGGTAGAGTTATGTGACACAAGGAAAAATGTCACTGAAGTTGAGTTATTCAAGAGTAGATTTTAGTTGACCAAGGGAGAACATACAAGATTCCTCACCCAGGCCAGTAGGATTCATCGACCACCACCACTAGATTTGAATATTATTCGACAACATCATGATACAACACACATAGTATATCAAGATAGCGAGGCTAAGAAGAGATAAGTTGGTGAGGATTGGTGAACGTGTTGATTAAGTTAGTTCAGCTCAAGTTGATTCATATTTCTAGATGTGTACTAGTGATTTTATTAGTGTAGTTTTTTGTGTGTGCACAATAGATGCCTTAGATAATTCACAAGCCCTAGCTAAGTGCTCAGAAATTTTGATCGAGCCACATTATTAGATTTTGGTCTTCAAGTTTTTTTTGAATAGTTTGTGCAATGGATTTTGGTCTTCAGAATTTCTATTCAGGACTTTGGGTCTTCATAATTTTTTTGGGAGTTTTTTCATTGGACATTTTATGCAAACAAGAGTGGATCCCCCCTTTAAGGTATCTCCTAGGAACATTTCAAATAGGGGAAAGAGTGGATTTATCCTTCAGCGAAGGAGTACAATTTTCCTTTACATGGAAGGCACATGGGATGCCTTGGATGAAGTAGTCTAGGATATGAAGCGACACCCAAACTTACTTTAAAGTTTCACCCCTATAAGTAGATAGTACCCTAAAATTTTTAATATCATATATAAGATAATTCAAAATCATGTATGGTATCCATATAGGCATTAGTGATAAACATGTATGTTGATCATAATACATTCATCTAGATCATGACTAATCATAAGTATTATCAATCCTTGGTAGCTATATCTATGTATCGATTCATATCACACTGATGAGATATAATATGGTAGATAAAGATAATGAGGAAGAATAAAATGTTCAATTTCATTAGTTAACACCAATTCTAATTCACAATAGTGAGTGGAATGCTAGTAACTATCTATATTAAGTTAATAGAAATAAATTTAACCAACATGTGTACATATCAAAGATGGTAATATTCTTTCAAGGATACAAAATTCTCACTCAATAATAATGGAAAGAATCATATAAATAAAATATCAAGAGAATAATAATGTATGTCCACTAAACAAGTGATAATCACCAACATATACAATCAAGGTCTCATGATGTGATAATAATAATAAAACAACCATCCAAGTACAAAAAAATGTAATATGAAATGAAACATGTAAAATTATTTATTTAATTAACATGGATTTATGTCCAAATAAAAACTTGTCTATGGATATATAAAATATATGGTGTTGTAAAGAGACTACCAAGGGCACAAGATAGATAAAAATATAATTAAGTTATAGGTATGGACACATACTTGAAGGCTAAATGGATTCCTATAATAAGGTACTAAATGGATGAGGAAAAAAAATTAGTAGATTAACACCAACCTATGTATATCTCCATGTATTGGGTTGACATAATGATTTACCGAAATACTATCAACATGTGACTTAACAAAGGTTGTCTTAATCGATGGGTGACTTAATTTTTGAAATGAAATCATTGATAAACAAACCAACGACATCTCAAAATATAGTATAAATATTTGATATCCCCACGATAAATTCATGATTTAAAAAACATGTGATAATACCATCCATGGAAAAACAATTATCAGGCAAAGGAACCCTAGAAAGCCTGGTATACATCCCCTTGTTATTATAGATACCTCATCCTATATGTCATCAAGACAGATAATTGCATTGTATGTAGGATTAAAAAACACTTGTAGTTGAGATATAGTATTTGACATCAAAGCTAAACATTAATTTCTTTATTGTATCTTATAAAAGAGAAATAATTAATCATATTATTCTAACAATAATAATAGGTGCAACTCTTTTCATAATATATTAAAACATGGTCCACGACACAAGAGGCTAGGAAATTTAAAGAAAATATTTACAAAGCTCCATTTAAAAACTCATTGAATTGTAGGTAATAGCATAGAGGGTTAAGATGCACTAAGTTTATGAGGATATTTCTAATTTTTAGTCCTCCAACTGATATTGACACAAAATGGTTTGTAAGGTTACATGGCTAATGGTCAGTCTCTTAAAGAACTGTGATTAGTCTTTTCAATGTGATCAAGATTTTTTTTAAAAATAATATGGAAGCTATCAAAAATGATGAACCAAGGATTATTCCTCTTATATACCACCAAAAACCCATAAATAATAATTTGATGCCTTTGATATAAGGCAAACACTAATAATTAACAAATAAAAAATCCTAATGTAGGTATAGAAACATATTTTAATCCATTGGGCATATTATTTATGGTTGAGAAAATTGAATTAAGTTAAAAAATCAAGGTAAAATTGAGATATATACCCATTACACAAAGATGCTTTCATATTGGTTAAATTCTTAAAAAAATACTTTTTTTTAAACGTAAAAGTTGATATTACCAGAAAATTTTCTTAATGTATAAAATCAATATTACCAAAACATTACTGCGGTCCATTACTTGAGGCTACTTATTTTCAAATTAACAAAATTATGGTAAGATTATTATTAGTCTTGTGTTACCACCAAAACTCTACAAGTTGGAAGAGATATAATTAAGCATACCATGAAGTTATTAAAAAAAATCATTGGATCTAGATATTACAAAATAAGAATGCATTACAAAGAAAAATATTAAATAGGATCCAAGATAAATTACAATTTGTGGGCATGGCCCACATGACATGCTATTGACCCCAATTTTGGATTTTCATATCATACAATACTAGATCCTATTATGTCAAAACATTTTCACAATTAAGCCCTCTACATATAAACAATCCATCCATCCTATTAGGTATGACAATAGGGGAGGATCATGTGGATGCCTAAATTATATTATCACACTTTTGTCTTTGAGTTTAGGTTATAGTGTATGATTTCCCCCATATCTGTTGATGGTGATCCTATACATGGACTGCTTCATGTTTGCATCAAGAACTTTAGGTCTTTGAAATTTTTTGTTTGGAGTTTTCACATCAGACATTTTATGTGAATAAATGTTCTGAATGACTTGTGCGAATAAGAGTGGATTCCACCTTCAAGGTATCTCCTAGGAACATTTTAAATAGGGTCAAGAGTGGATTTCTCCTTCACAAAAGGAGTACAATTTTACTTTACATGGAAGGCACTAATGGATGCCTTGGATGAAGTAGTCCAAGATATGAAGGGGCATCCAAACTTACTTTAAAGTTTCACCCCTATAAGCAGTCAAGTACCCTAAGGGATTTTTGAAAGTACTTCAAGATTTTTGATAGTACCCTAAGGGATTTTTGAAAGTACCCTAAGCAATTTTTGGAATTTTCTTTCTAGATATCTCTTGGGAGATACCTTGAACATGCAAATGATTGGAATTTTATTTCAAAGTATCTCCTAAGAGATACCTCAAAGGGCCTTGGAATACCTTCCATGTTGCTTGAAAAGGTATTTGCAAGGGATTTGATAGAACTGTTATAGCTTAAATTGCACCCTTGGGAGAAGTGGTTATAAGGCTTCTCTCAGTGGAGCTTTAAAATGGGAACAAACCCACGCTGTGGGTCACTTATGTTGGGGATGAACTTTCAGAGTAGGACAGATTCATCTTTTATGCTCACCTAAAAATAAAGCTAAGCTAGTGCTTTACGAGAAAAGGGTTATAAATGGGATAAGTTCTCCTAAGAAAGATAACAAGGTGATGTACCAAAATTATAGGTTGATCCTTCCTATTTGACCTAAAGAACACTAGTGAAATAATAAAGATGGAACTTAGAAAATAAATATCTATTAAACATCCACATGGAGGCTCACCAAATGGTCTGGGCTGAGGGAAATGAAAGGATAGGTCTAAAACAGACACTAAAAAATCATAGTATCCACATGTGGGATTTTGACCAAAAGATACAGAGCACTAAACACAATTTATATGGGCAAATGAACTAGTATCTAGGTGAGATAAGTACACACTATATCATAACATAGAAATCAAATCACAACTTTCCATTATTTTAATAGGTTACAAATTTCATCTTGGTAAAATATGCTCTCACCAAGAGAGGGAAGTAAACAAATGTGGTGAAGCACTATATTTTTAGCAATGTGATGGTATGCTTCTTGTAGAATAAGAACAAAAATGAACTCATCCTCCCAATCTGATTGCTTGGTCATGTATGCTCAATGGAGTGGATGAGCAAGTTGATCCTGATCTTGTTAAAGCTCAAGTTTGTGCTATGAATTGAGTACAACCTATGGTGACTCCTCCTTGGCATCTTACAACAAAGCTAGGTACTTGATAAGGCATCCTCATATCAATACAAACATTGAGCAATTGGATTTTACCTTGCTCTTTCATATTGCTACTACATCATCATTTTCTTTGGGCATAATTAGATCATAGTCCCCTTGGAGAGGAATAGTGCCTCCTCCCCAGTTTGTAAACAAGTCTCCCAAGCCTTGTTCTTGAAGCTCATGATTATGTGGAAACCTCTATTCATCTTCGAGATCCCTATTTATAGCTCATGATTGGTCCTTCAATTTACATCTCTTGAGCACTTGTGATGTCTTGCTCATCAAACTCACTAAAATTTTTATCCTGAGGATCAACTTGGTTAAGATCCAACTCATTAGTATCAGAGCCATACCAACAAGGTTGGTCTAAACCTGATTCTACCTCTTCTAAAAGAAGTGGGTTGCCTATTATGATATCTTCATCATAGACTCTTGCATTATTTTCTTTAGGTTCTCCTATGACTATAATTTCCTCCTCCACCTTTTGTAAAAGAAGCTTCTAAACCAAAAGGTAGATGTTAGGAGGGTGAATAAATTATCCTTGCTTATATCTAGTGTGAGTGTCTTTCCAACATGAGAAATTGAAGGATTCTTTTGGTGGCTCTTAAGGGAGAAATAAAGAGTCTTGGTACTCTTGAACACCAAGGTCACTGAGCTAGGCTATGATTGCTCGATTTGCACCTTGTATGGCTATGGTTACTTAATCCACTCCTTGCATGGCTATGGTTGATTATACATACCAGATAATGATGATCAGGCACTAGGCTACTCAAAACAAGTGATAGATGCTTAGAGTCACCATTGATGTTTGGTGAAAGACTGAAAGGTTGATATGCAGAAGAACAACACCAGTAATTCTTTTATTGCTTTAGTATTTTATCCCACTAGGCATGCTAAAAAATATTATATATTTAACTCGTACCCTTGGGAGAAGTGGTTTTAAGGCTTCTCCTAGTCTAGCTATAAAATGGGAACAACCCCAGGTTGTGGGTCACTTATGTTGGGGCTGAACCTCTAGAGTAGGCCAAATTTTTCTTTGTTTCTCACCTAAAACTAAAACTAAGCCTAGAGCTTCATGAGAAAAGGGTTAGAAAGGGGGTAAGGGATCCAAATAAAGCTAACAAGGTGATGCGGCAAAATTATAGGTCGATCCTCCTTGCTTGACTCGAATAACACTAGTGAAATAATAAAAATGAGGCTAAAAAAAGAACTATCTGTCAGACATCCATGTGGAGGCTCACCAAATGATTTGGGCTGAGGGAAATGAAAGGGGAGGTCTAAAACAGACACTAACTAATCATAGTATCCACATGTAGGATTTCAACCAAAAGATACAAAGTACTAAACATAACCAAAGAACTAAACACAACATATATGAATAGACGAACTAGTAAGTAGGTGTGATAAGTACACACTATTACCATAATAGTAAAATTAAAGAATAACCTTCTTGTACTTTAATATTTTACAAATTCCATCTTGGCAGAGTCTAGTCTCACCAAGAGAGGAAACTGAGAGAAAGACTGAGAGAGATCATATGATCAAATGATTTTTTGATAATATCTATTTTGGCATAGACGCACACACACACACACACACACACACACACACACACACACACACACACACACACACACACACACACACACACACACACACATATAATAGAAAGAGGGGGGACATGTTTGTTATTTTTTATAACTAAAGAGTTGCCAACTTTTGATGTGTCACCATCATGCTTATGGTCCAATCAGAAAAAAATAATCATGAAGGAGATATTTATGGTTAACCCTGGAATCAACCATGGATCAAGAAAATTGCACTAGAAGACAAGAATTTACCCAAAGTGGTAACCCATAATCTAGCTAGAAGTGAATACTCTAACTAGTTTTCAAATCCCCAATCTCTATTCCATTAGTCTTATACTAGTTCTCATCTGTGGGATAAGATATTCATATCTATAATGGACATGTCATGCCTTGATTTGAATGGTGAGTTATCAAAGGCCTGACCAGGAATGGTCTTTTCATTGCTTTGGGTTTTGATTTTTCATTAGGGGTCCCATAGAGTATTTTTTGTCTCATGGATGTTATTAAAATATCTATCTATCTATCTATCTATCTATCTATCTATAATGTACCTTCTCTATGTCTTGTGTCTTGGATCGAATTATCTATAGATTAAAACCAATCTAAGGATATTATTTTTCCTATATATCTATATGGCATTCTATTCAATGATTGGTCATAATTGAGCCCGCATCGATCTCTATTCTTTGGGAACTAGTGGTCTTGATATTTGATTAGACGTAGACTATGGATCTTTAGGACCCACCAACATGCACTTGGATTTTCATTATTCCATTTTATGAGAGTATGGCATAACTATGGCACCTTTTTATTTGGCAAGAACCCTGATGTAGTCGATGTATCTCCTAGGAGATACATTGAAAATGCACATGATTGGAATTTTCTTTCAAAGTATCTCCTAGGAGATACCTCAAAAGGCCTTAGAATACCTTCCATATTAATTACAAAGGTCCTTATAAGGGATTTGATATAAACATGATAACTTTTTATTTGGCAAGAACCTTGATGCACACTTAGAATTTTATTTTGAACTATCTCCTAGGACCTTTTTTCTTAACACCTTAGTTTAAAATCCGATACCCCAAGCCCAATTTTACGTTAGATTTTTCCTTTGATTTATGTTTTAATAGTAAGGCCTTGATGTATTTATTAACCCCTTAACCTCTTATCCTATGTTTTTTCATCATCTCGGTCTGTAATTTAACACCCTTACATCTTGCAGGATCAAATAAATCTCACATCATTTTGACACCTTGATTGGATAGAGTGAGGTAGACATGAGTCCAAGATTAAATAGCATGCATCTCAACTGATCAAATGGAGCAAGAAGAATATTGAGTAAAGACTAAACATCATTGAACTCAGACGGTCTAACGGTCCATGTTGCATCACCAGATGATGATCCAATGGAGTGAGGCACAATTGAAAAGTCAAAAGGATACGAAAGGCCCATACGACTGACACTTGGCATCCTCTCATTTAAAGAAAAAAATTAAATGGGTCCCACCTGATAAAGCAACCAATCAAGAGCAAGAACTCGGATCATGATCCTACAGATGAAGCATATTGTCATAAATCTTGGCACTAATGTCTTAGCCTAAATTTTACATTATGTTTATGAAAAGATATCCTCAAGTCCAAAATGTAAAAAAAATGCATCCCGAATGATCTAATGACTCTCATTCCATCACCGAGAATTGATCCAATGGAGTGAAATGATCATGGGGAGGTATTTTAATACCAACGGCTAAGTAACCAAGGGCAATTATGAAAAATGTTGTGAAAGATTTAGAATGATGCCACATAGTTGCCACACAAGCAAAAGAAGACAAAATAGCAGATCTTGTGGGAATGAAAAATCAAAGGCTTAAAAGTAAAAGTCTAAATAAAATCTAGGTCATGTATAAGCTGAAATCCTATATATATACTACCATTAAAGCTTTAAAACCCTAGAACCTACATAAAATTGACTCAAATAATGATTAGTCTTTTCAATGTGATTAAGATTTTATTTTTAAAATAATATGGCAGCTATCAACAATGATGAACAAGGATTATTCCTCTTATATACCACCAAAAACCCATAAAGAATAAGTTTTTGCCTTTGATATAAAGTGAACACTAATAATTAAAAAATAAAAAGTCCTAATGTAGGCATAAAAACATGGCCATTTTAATCCATTGGGCATATTATTTATGACTGAAAAAATTGAATTAAGTTAAAACATCAAGGTAAAATTGAAATATATACCCATTATACAAAGATGCTTTCATATTGGTTAAATTATTAAATAAATACTTTAATTAAACATAAAAGTTGATTAGTTAGTGAATTTTTTGGAAAAAACTATGTTGTAGTTTTTTAACCGATGTTTCAATTCACACTCCATGAACCATCATCAGGGTATGATAAAGAGTTAGTTGATATTAAATAATCAATGGATTGTGGAAGTACTATCTCACTTATGTAAAAGTTGATATTACCACAAATTTTTCTCAATGTAAAAAATCAATATTACCAGAACATAACTATGGTCCACTATTTGAGGCTACTTCTTTTCAAATTAACACAATTATGGTAAGATTATTATGAGTCTTGTGTTACCACCAAAAATTAACAAGTTGGAAGAGATATAATTAAGCATACCATGAAGTTATAAAAAAAATCATTGGATCTAGAGATTATGAAATAAGAATACATTACAAAGAAATATATTAAATAGGATCCAAGATAAATTAAAATTTGTGGGCATGGCCCACATGACATGTTATTGACCATAATTTTGGATTTTTATATCATACAATACTAGATCCCATTATGTCAAAACATTTTCACAATTAGGCCCTCTACATATAAAAAATCCATCCATCTTATTAGGTATGGCAATAAGGTAGGATCATGTGGATGCCTAAATTTTATTATCACTCCTTTGTCTTTAAATTTAGGTTACAGTGTATGATTTCCCCCATATCTATTGATGGTACTCCTATACATGGACCATTTCATGTTTTCATCAAGAACTTTGGGTCTTTGGAATTTTTTGTTTGGATTTTTTACATCAGAAATTTTGTGTGAACAAATGTTCTGAATGACTTGTGTGAACAAGAGTGGAATCCGACTTCAAGGTATCTCCTAAGAACATTTCAAACAGGTTCAAGAGTGGATTTTTCCTTCATAGAAGGAGTATAATTTTACTTTACATGAAAGACACTAATGGATGCCTTAGATGAAGTAGTCCATGATATGAAGGGGCACCTAATATTACTTTAAAATTTCACCCCTATAATCAATAAATTACCCTAAGGGCTATTTGAAAGTAATTTGGGCGTCTTGATAGTACCCTAAGGGATTTTTGAAAGTACCCTGAAAGATTTTTGAAATTTTATTTCTAGATATCTCCTGGGAGATACCTTAAAAATGCACACAATTGGAATTTTATTTCAAAGTATCTCCTAAGAGATACCTCAAAGGGCCTTAGAATACCTTCCATATTGCTTGAAAATGTCTTTACAATGGATTTGATATAACTGTTATAGCTTAATTTGCACCCTTGGGAGAAGTGATTGTAAGGCTTCTCCCAGTGGAGTTGTAAAATGGGAACAAACCCAAGCTATGGGTCACCTATGTTGGGGATGAACTTTTGGAGTAGGCTGGCTTGATCTTTGATGCTCACCTAAAACTAAAACTAAGCCAGTGATTTACGAGAAAAGGGTTATAAATGGGATAAATGCTCCTCAGAAAGCTAACAGGGTGATGCACCAAAATTATAGGTCAATCCTTCTTATTTGACCCAAAGAACACTAATGAAATAATAAAGATGGAGCTTAGAAAATAAATATCTGTTACACATCCATGTGGATGCTCACCAAATGGTTTGGGCTAAGGGAAATGAAAGGGTCCATAATTTAACTAATCAAACAACTCTATCTGTATCATTGGATCTTGATCGAATGAAGTGAGAAGAAGCTCGAGCAAAGACTAAACATCATGCAAATCAGATGGTCTAATGGTCCACACTACATCACTAGAGGATGACTAATGGAGTGAGGCACAATTGAGAAGTCAAAATGATACATAAGGCCCAAATGATTGACACTTGGCATCCTCTCATTCAAAGACTAAAAGTAAATGGGTCCCACCTGATAAAAAAACCAATCAAGAGTAGGACACTAGATCATGATCCTATAGATGAAGCATATTTTCATAAATCTTGGCATGAATGTCTTAGCCTAAAATTACATTATGTTTATGAAAAGACAACCCCAAGTCCAAAATGTAAAAGACATGCATCTTAAATGATCCAACAACTCTTGTTGCATCACCTAGAATCGATCCAATGGAGTAAAAAGATCATGGGGAGGTATTTAATACCAATGGCTAAGTAACAAATGGAAATATGAAAAATGATAAGAAATATTAGGAATGATGCCACATAGTTTTCATGCAAGTAGAAGAAGACAAAATAGCAGATCTTGTGGGCATGAAAATGCAAAGCTTTAAAAGAAAAAGTATAAATAAAATACCTTAAAGGGATTTAGAATACCTTCCATGTTTCTATAAAAGGTCCTTGAAAAATATTTGACATAACCATGACAAATTTTTATTTGGCAAGAACCCTGATGCACACTATTGGAACTTTCATTCAAGATTTGTCTTAGGAGATACCTTGAATATGCACACAAATTTGGAATTTTATTTCAAGGTATCTCCTAAGAGTTACCTCAAAGGGCCATAAAATACATTAAATGTTGATTGAAAATGTCCTTACAAAGGATTTGATATAACAATGACACCTTTTTATTTGGTAAGAACTCTGATGCACATGAGGTATCTCCTAGGAGATACCCTGAACATGCAGACAATTAGAATTTTCTAGGAGATACCTCAAAAGGCCTTAGAATATCTTCCATATTGATATACCAATTACAAATTTTTATTTGGAAATAACCTTGATACACACTAATGGAATTTTCTTTCTAAATATATCTTAGGAGATACCTTGAACATGCATACGATTAGAATTTTCTTTTAAGGTATTTCCTAGCAGATACCTCGAGGGGCCTTGGAATACCTTCCATGTTAATTGTAAAGGTCCTTTCAAGGGATTTGATATAACCATGTCACCCTTTTATTTGGCAAGAACCTTGATGCACACTAAAGGAATTTTATTTGGAGGTATCTCTTAGTAGATACCTTGAACATGCACATGATTGGAATTTTCTTTCATGATATCTCCGAGGAGATACCTCAAGGGGATTTGAAATACATTATGTGTTGATTGCAATGGTCCTTGAAAGGAATTTGATATAACCATGACACTTTTTAATTTGACAAGAACCATGATGCAAACAACTAGAATTTTCTTTGGAGGTATCTCCTTAGAAATACCTTGAACATACACATGATTAGAATTTTATTTTAGGTATCTCCTAGGAGATACCTCGAGGGGCTTTGGAATACCTTTCATGATAATTGTAAAGGTCCTTGCAAGGGATTTGATATAACCATGACACATTTTTATTTGGCAAGAACCTTGATGCACACCAATGGAATTTTGTTTAGAGGTATCTATGAGGAGATACCTTAAACATGCACAAGATTGAAATTTTAAAGCTCGACCAAAGACTAAACATCATGCAACTCAAATGATCTAATGGTCCATGCTGGATCATTAGAGGATGATCCAATGGAGTGAGGTATATTTGAGAAGTAAAAATGACATGGAAGGCCTGAATGACTAACACTTGGCATCCTCTCATTCAAAGACTAAAAGTAAATGGGTGATGCTTGATAAAGAAACCAATCAAGAGAAGGATGCCAGATCATGATCCTATGGATGAATCATATTATCATAAAGTTTGGCATGAATGTCTTATCCTAAAGTTTAAATTATGTTTATGAAAAGATAGCCTCAAGTCCAAAATGCGAAAGACATGCATTTGAGATGATCGAACGACTCTTATTGCATCACTGAGAATTGATCCAATGGAGTGAAAAGATCTTAGGGAGGTATTTTAATACCAATGGATAAGTAACAAAGGGAAATTATGAAAACCACCATGAAATATTTAGAATGATGCCAAATAGGTGCCACACAAGTAGAATAAGACAAAATAGCAGATCTTGTGGGCATAAAAATGTAAAGGTTTAAAAGGAAAAGTTTAAATAAAATCTAGAGCACGTATAAGTTGAAAGCTTGTATATATCCTACCATTAAAACTCTAAAACCCTAGAACCTACATAAAAGTGACTTGAATGAACCCAATTTTTTACAATTCAATCCAAAAAGAACTCGATTATGTTTTTGAGTGTAAGAGAACTTTCACAAAGACACTTTATAATCTATTGTGAGAAAATTGCAAAAGAAAAACCATGACAGCTCACAGGTATCAACAAATGGAGGAAATCAAGTTTTACTTATCAATGGAAAATTAAGGAAGAGTATTTAAAAATATTGAATTGGACCTCATGGCCCTACATATCTTAGGCATCAAGAATTGGTCCGAACTCTTCTTTTGAATGTACACTTCAAGAATTCTTTCCCATTAAAACCATGAGCTTAGGACCACCCTTAAAAAAGGCTATCAATACCCCATTCCTAAATTCATAAAAGCAGAAAGGATTTTATAATCCACAGATATCTTCTACATGATTACCACAAAGATAAACATCTATGACAACCAATCAAATAATCAAGGGAAACAAAGCAATGTACTTCAATTATAGGAAGAGAATCAAAACCATGAGCAAATTTCATTAATCATTTACAATTGAAATATATACATTAATATTTTGAATAACATATAGTATACCACTATGCAAGAAAGCTCTATAACAAGGGATGCATCATAAAATGTTCTCAAAGCTTGCCAATTGTTACCCCTAAATTTGAATTTGTGTTATGCATTTTTGGTTTTCTCCTATTTGAGTTTCCTAGGTCTTTGTCCCATTCATTTTCCTAGTTTTGATGTTGTTATCACTCTCCATTTTTACTTAATGTCATGGGTTCTATGAGTTTCAAAACATAAGTCATTGATCTCCCAAGTTCATAACCAAAGTCGCAGGTTTATAGAATTTTATAATTTCCTGATCACTCAATTTTGTTGACCTTTTTGTTAGTTGTGAGTCTTGTGGAGTTAGTAAGTCAAAGGCTTTCAAAACTTTGAAACTCCTGATTTTTGGTTCCAAATTTTTGTGACCCCAAGATATAGCTTTGTTCTTTCAATTTTTACAGCATTGTTACTTCATTTAATGACTTGTATGGCACAACTTGGAGCTATATTTTCAAAATTTTTGGGAGGCACATAAATGTTAAAGCATTTATTTCAAGGGATAGAATTAAAAACCACATTAATGCAACATTAAAAACATGTCTCATCAAAATTATAACACAACTTAGGTGGCTAAAGTTTTGTTAATTCATTCAACTACATTTCTACTCTCTACAATTACTTCTCAAATACATAGGCATTCTCTCTTTGCATATTGGTACTCATGCATATAGGAATTGAAAACCATTAGTTGGGTGTGAAAGATACAAATTTTGGACACCTAAATTTGGAATAACTCTAGCCATGCTTAGAATAAAACACTAGAATGCCATTAGAGGATAGAATTTTGTAGAGTGGTTTAGAAAGTGTTGGAGGTTTTCTTGAGGCTATACAAAACATTGACTTGGTAATAGCATGTGAAAGAAGGTACATTCTAGAGACACAGGAGATAAAATTTGTGGATGGGTTAGTTGTTACAAAAATAACTCTAGAGATAGTTTCTTGTGTATTGAAGCTTCTTGAAAGAGAAACTGTGAAAGAAATGTCTATAGCTATGGCTGATGAATTATTCAGAGAAAATGAAAATTGGTGTAAAAATTCTATAGCAAAGAACTGGCTAAAGTCTGATAATAAAGGTAAGTCTCAATTACTTGCTAAACTTAAAAGAATGCATTTTAAGGATGGAATCTCATATGCTATTACCTTATTACACCATGTAGTTGGAAATGCTTAAACTGAATCCTTTGAATTTTAGACATGTTGGTTTATTCTGGTTATTTGTAACGATAAATAGTTCATTGATTGGGGAGAAGTTATTAGTTACCATTTAAATGAAAAATTAGCACAATTTCAATAGACTACTATTTTTCATATATTCTCATACCTGGTATATATTTTACCCAGTCAAAAGGTTGGCTGGGTAGGATTGGAGCCACAAGGGCTTCTGACACTAGATATGCCTGTATATAAATCTTTTCCGTAGTTCACTAAATAGTTTGGGATGAATGATTATTGTTGTGTTAATGATACCTTTTTAATGGAAGTTTTAAGAAGATTGGATGGAAACCTTGAGATATGGATTTCTTCTGAAGTAGCCTCTTTAGTTATGAAGTATGAAATATTTTATGTTTAGTTTGAGTTGTTCACTTATTTGTGGGTAGGGGGTTTTGAGAAAGCTCAAATGAAATTGCCCTAGTGTACAAATGATTTCCTAGTTTTTTTGGAGGTTTGTAGATAGATGTCTATAGTTAATGAAAAATATGTGAATATGGGGAAGCGAGGCTATGTTTTTCCATTGTCAATATTTTCTTTTTCTTGTAAAAATAATCAAAGTGCTAAGGGAATAGAAAAGATTCTAAATGAATATAATCTTCAATATTTATCTATGAGAGCTAATTTTGATAACAAAGGTTATGTGAGACAAAATTTGTATGGAAGTAGCTCTTATGAACATCATCCTAGTATTGAAGATTTTTGGGAAGATTGCAATGATGAAAGATAAGTACAAAAGAGGGAATATATGAGGTTAACTTTGAAACAAATCCAAAATTATGGCCTCTCTTTTCAGATTCCTGAGAGTGTTGAAGAAGATTCTAAAGTTTTAGACCTTGAGTATCAAGCCATCATGGCCAAACCTCTTCCTAAAGTGAATTGGTTAGAAAATGATATTTAGATTTGAAAGTTTAAACTGCTTCTATGTTTAAAAAAACTCAAAACTATCTGAATAGAAAGTGGCGATAAAATGTAGATCCCACTCACGAACAAAGGGATCTATAGAGAAATGAGTAAAGAGTTATACAAAATTATAATTTTAATGTTTCATTTGGGAAATAGGAAATTAGTCTGTCTAACACTAATTCACAATCGAGTGAAGATGGTGAGAGGACTAAAGAAGTGGTTAAACTGAAAATAGTTTGTGAACATGATGGTATACCCTTATCCATTCCTAAAAAGAAAACTAGCCATGTGAAGTCAGTGCTTACTGACTCTAATGATCTATTTCAAAATGTGATTGATGATGGTTCTTTTCCCATGATTTTTGAAGTTCCTCCTTCCTCCAATGAAAATGTTGTTATTTCTATTTCTGCAATTGAAAGATTTGAACGTAAAAAAACTAAAAATATAACTGTGATAGCCTCTCTTGGATGGTTGAAGAAGGTAGTTGATAAGAAGATAAAAAGTGTACCAACAATTATATCTGAAATTGATATAGTCGCCAAGTTACTATAAAGTTCCTCAAAGCCTAAAAAGGCTAAAAGAATGTCTAGGTTGGTGACTGATGCCTCTTCTGGGCATCGATTATTGGAAATTGTTGATCTTATAAAGGATCTAAATGAGAATAACATAATTGAGGCTAAGTATAAGATTACTCATGTTGATATGGGGGCATCTACTGTAGAAGGTGATGTTTATCATGTTGACTTCTCTGTCAATGCCTTGATCAAAAGGGTGAAAGATCAAAAGAAAGAAAATTTGATGTTATAGTCTCAGGTTTTGTATCTTAATAATTTCATTTCATCTCTTGTTACTCCTACTCCCAATGAAGCCTCAATATCTAACATAGAAGGCGTTGATACTAAGGCCATATAGAAAATTAAGAAGAATTTGGGTTATGCTAAGGCTGCTACTGAATGGATAGATGCCATTTATTAGGATGGTTTGTTTTACCTTAATAGAGAAATCCAATTTTACACCTAAGTAGCTGATAAAAGAAAGGGTCTTATAGCAGAACTTTAGCATGTCAGAGTAGAGAAAATCCACACTCACCTACTCTCATAAGAGGTTACATAGATTATTGCCATGGATCCTCTAGTGCTAATTGGAGACAAGCTAGTGAATGACCTTAAGGAAATTGATCCTTCCTAGTTTGACTCCTTGGATTAGAAGTTAAATATATATGATAATTTTATTAAGGAAATCAACAAAGTACTTCAACAATATTTTGAAATGTTAGTTGAAATCAAAGGAAATTACAATGATATAGAAGAGGAAATAGTTTATGAGTTTGATGATAAGATATTAAACATCTCAGAAGTGACTTTGAAATTTAAAGAAGTATTTCATAAAGAGATAGCCAATCTAGAAATAACAAATGGAGATTCTTTAAAAAAGCTTACCATGTTGCAGGATTATTTAACTTCATTCAAAATAAGGGACACTATGTTTGAATCTTTGATGGAAATAGACAAAGCGCTTAATAAATAGAGGAGTAGGTTATAAATCACTACCACACCATTGAGAAAGAACATTACTGTAGTTGTTACCAAGTTTTAGGAATATAGGAGTAAAATGAAAGCACTAGAGGTGAGTCAAGAACAATTAGGACCTGAGATAATCGAAAGATGGAGGAGCTGGAGTCGAGACCAGTAATGCATGATGAATTTTATAGTTATTAGGATGTTTCATTTTTATTGGCTCTTTTAAAACATTTTCAAAAACTTATTTTATTTTAATTTTTTATGTGGTTGTCTTCAAGAAATTGTTATCAAGAAACAATTGGTATTTAATGTTTAAATATGGGTTAGATGATAGGCGTAAGGATCTTTTGGGTAAAATTTATTTTACTCATTAGAAAAAAATTCATACTTTGAATTTTGTTACTATTATTCTCAGTATAGAAGACATATATGGTGAAGTTCATGCAGGTATAATCTTTGTGTTATGGTGTGTGGATTTATTCTGTTTATATTGAATATATTGCCAGTGGTCATCTTCATTGAAAATGATGGTTTTTTAGTTGGTTTTCATCACTATGAGATGTTTATCTTTGTATAAAGATTTTATGGTGATGGATAGTTGGTTACTGTAAAAGATAATTTACTCAATTCAAAATTTATTGAAGTATTTGAACTTTATGTTTAATGGTTCAGAAATGCGTGTGCACGTTTCAAAGCTTTCTTGTTAAAATAAATACCTTTGTCTTGAATTATGGTTTAAAGAAACATAATTTTTAATTCATTTCATATCATTAGAAGGTAGATGTAAACTTGTAAAATAAGCAGAGAATTAGTATAAAACACCATTATAACCAATTTAACTGTTGATACAGTTGTCACCTCTGTGGGCATAAAATATAGAGTTAGGTGACAAAATCTATAAACTAAGACCAATGATTTTACAAAAAAAACACTTTGACACCAGATAAAATTACACAAGAACAAACTCTTTTAGGCTATATCTCTTGACTAAAAAATTGATCGACCATTGTAAAGGGACACACTTCCTTATACAATTCTAGATATTTCTGACATATTCTTGAAGATGCTCTAGCTAGAAAATTCTTTCATGTACTAATTAATGATCTTCTAGAGCATTACCTACCTTTTCCTAACTAATGCTTTTAATTGGTCACATGATTTTTCTAGTGACACCAGCTCTCTGATCTTCTAGATGTTGAAGGCTCCTTAGGGTGCATTAATGAGGCTTTTCAGGGCATCATTTAATTCCTCCTCCATCTTGTCACATGCACTATCAAGATTCACCATCTCCCTCTAAATCAAAAACATCTTCCTTAAGCACCACCAAATAATTCTTAACCACTAGTTAATACTCCCTAGACTATTTGTGATTGTCCAAGGAGATGACATTTGTTGCTATTAAAGAGTATATGCCCATATTACAAATCTCATCCAACTTCAGCCTAAGTTTCTCCCAATTCTTGATGTTTTCATCATACATGAATACTAGGTGGCTGCACTCTCCTTTGCTTATATAGTATGTCATCTAGACATTTTAGTGCAAAGTGGATTACTTCTTTGGCTCAGGTGCTCAAATATTTTTGCCAATCTTCTATGGCCCAAGCCCTAGTTTTCAAATCCTCATTGTGACCAAAATCAAGTGCACTTAAGGAAAATATAGGAGTAACCGAGGGCTTACTGGTAGTTGGGGTTATTGCCTTAGGCTCACTCAGTAACTTTTACAAGTACTGGATCATGCCCTAGTTCTATATCTTTAGCTCCTCCATTGAAGCTTTATCTTTGTCCATTCGGTGCACGACCATACTTTCCAAGACTTGTGAGCTATGTTTTATTTCATTCCTATTTGGCTCCCCTAGATCATGTCTATACACTATTTAGCTCTAGAGGGGATCATCCTTTTTTATAGCTCTTGGTGGAAGAATGGCTATTTCCTACGTTATTTCCCCTATCTCAGTAAAAGTTACCACCACTGTCAAATTTAGTCAAGAGATAGATGGATTAGAGAGATTTACCACCAAGAAGGCCATGGTGGGAGAAGAAGAATTCATCTTCCATAAGGTATAAGACTTTGAAGGGCTGACCCCAATTGGTGGGCAACAGTTACGTGAGGCTGTAATCCATGAAGAGGATGTTGAGAGCCTAACTGAAGCCCAATCAGAACAAGCTAAGGCATGGATCAAAGGGATGAAACTAAGGATTCACAACCTAAAAAAGGAGAAGGAAAACCTAAAGACACAAGTTATCCTCTTAGTACTTGAGGCTATGACTAAGATTAACATTGGTAAATTTGGTACTGATCTAGGAGAACTTCATTATAAATTTGATTCATAATTCACTAAGTATTAACATAGATTATCTATAATTCATGAAGAACAGACCAAGATGGCTCCCAACCATCACTCAATATAAATTTTGGGACAATAAAACATATCTCTATCTCTATTTTATAATAGGTGACATCAAGTTATCATAACCTACTACTCATGCTCTGAATTCATAGAATTCTAAAATGAGAAGTGTTCTTTAACACTAAGGAACCCTGTGGTGCATTTAGAGGTATCAAAACTCTCCAAAAAAACTAAGTGAATCCCCAAGGTGTCACTACCATATTCATGTTGTCCCTATAATTTGAGAAATTTTATTCTATTGTTTACATTACATCCTTAACATAGACACACATCAACAGTCTGGAAGGACCTGAGGATGAATCTAAATATTCTCAAATGACTATTTCTTGTCATGCACTTTTAGGTATTACTACTCCTCCAAATATTAAGGTGGTTGGTTTCCTTAAGAAATATAAGTCCACTATATTTATTATTAGGTTGTGGAGCTAAAAGCTTCACTGATGCAAACATGGAGGAGGTTGCTGAGGTTGTGGAGGATTGCTGAGTTGCAAAATGAGTTGCAAGGCAACTGACGTCGGTCTGATCAATCGACATCAGTCATATTACAGTGTAGAATCAATCGACATCGGTTAGGAAGGAGCCAACGTTGGCAACCTGTGTGTGCATGCAGTTTGCATGCGGGTTCCAAACAGGTCTATTTTTGGACTGTCAGTTTGCATGTTAAAGGCTAATTATAGTCTTGGAGTTGAGTGTCTAATTATTGTAATTAAGAAAGTCTAATTATTATATGCATGAGATCTATATAATAGACTCATAGGCTGTATTTTAAAAGTGTGCTAGAAAGCCATTGTGCTTGAAGAGAGAGCTAGAGTAGCTCTTCCTAGTTCTAAAGGGGTGCTGAGTGTGTATGATCAGGGAGAGTTGCAAGTTCTACAAGTTCTACTAGAAGATCCACTGGGGTACTGGTTGAAGAATCATGAGGACTTGGTGAGGCAAGGACAAGGGTTCTTTAGGGTGTAGAGATATCTACATGGTAAGTAAGGTCTGTTGATTTGCAGGTGGCAGCAAGGAAAGGGAGATCTACTTAGAGTACAGTTGTGTGCTTGGTGTGCTAGCAATGTTGTTACTGACTGGTGGAGGTGAACAACAACTCTATGTGTGAGTTGTTTGTTGTGACCTGTATTGAGAGAGAAAAGTGTTGGAGGAGAATTACAGGTGAACCCTAGAAGTGTGGGAGCTCTAGAGGTGTGGGAAGAAGAAGTGTGGCATCTTCTTTATTGTATTTTCTTCTGAGTGATTATTAATACAATTGTGTATTGTCTCTCATATCTTGTGTTGTTTCATATTTCTAGTTACTTATCATTCTAGTTAAATTCTGTGTTTAGTTTCTTATACAAGAAGTAATCATATGTGCTCTAATTGAGGAACAAGATCCTGACAAATTAGCACCAGAGCTGTTTGTTGTTTTGGGTGCCTGACAAGTGGTATCAGAGCTTTTGGTTGGGTTGACTAATAGGTGGTTTATAACTGGTTAGTGTTTGTTGATTATAGGTTACTCACAGGGGTTTCTGATTGAGTGGGAGTATAGCAATGGTAGAAGAAAGTAAGCTACGAATGGAGAAACTGAATAGCACAAATGGTATGATTGATGGAAAGAAAGAGAAGGTAAAGGAAGATTGTTGGTCTATAGAAGATCAGCGTGTAGAAGCAGATGTTGCAGGTGATGTAGCACATGATGCTCTAGATAAAGTAGAATCTTGGTTTATAGATTCTTTTGCCTCTTTCCATGCAACCTGAAATAGAGCATCTTTTCAAGAGTATGTCCAGGGAGACTTTGGAGAGATTTATTTAGGGGTTGGCGAGCCTTGTCAGATTGATGGCAAAGGGGAAGTGAAGCTAAAATTGTAGATGGATAACACACAGGTGTTGAAGGAGGTCATGGAGGTACCAGTCTTGGAGATGAGTCTAATTTCTTCAGGAAAGTTGGGTGATGAGAGATGCACAGTAACTCTCACAGCAGATGCACTTGAATTAGACGGTGGTAAGAAAGTAGGTATCCTTTATCTATCTACATATATTACTAATTCACCTTTTGTTGCAGAGATGTGGCTTTGTAGGCTTGGTCACATATGTAGGAGGGGAATGTATGTTCTTAAGTGAAAGAAAGATGTTTTTGACAAACTTAAGAACTGGAAAGCCTTGATGTTCATGGAGGAGATGACAGATAGAGATCAGCTGTGGAGACTGAATTATTCTAAGCAGGGCTATGTTAATTTGAACAGGGTTTTGACCCAAAAGGAGCTCGCAGGTAAAAAGTCATCACTCACAGGTGAACATAGGTACCAACATCGATCAAGAGGAATCGACGTCAAACAGACAGGCACCGATGTCGGTCATGTGCAGATCAGTAGAGTCGGTGGTGTCAGGTAGCAAGAACTAACATCAGTCATAGGAATTGATGTTGGTAGAAACTACACCAGCATCAGTCAGGGAACCGACATCGACAGACAGGGTCAGTCGTAGGGAACCGACGTCGGTCAGGTGCAGATTGGGAGATGGCTGAGATCGGTCACTGGAATGGATGTTGGGCAGACAATAAGTTGTTAAGGAGTCTCAAATGCCCATATGGAGGTCAAAAAAGGTAAGTGAACCTCATATTCATTATTCACCTTCTTATTAGTTGCTTACTGATGGTTGAGAACCAAGAAGATGTGAAGAGGCAATGCAGGTAGAATCCAAAAACAATGGGAGCTTGGCATGGATGAGGAGTGTGAGTCCTTGGAGAAGAACCAAACAGGTGTTTGTTGGTGGAGTTGTCAGCTGGAAGAAAGCACTAAAAGATGGATGGATTCCAAAGTTAAAGAAGAGAGTGGATGGATACGTGAGACAGAAGGCCAAGGTATATGGTCTTGAGGAAGCTGCAGGACAGTGGTACAGGTTTGACAGGTGGATGACAAAGCAGGGCTTTAGTCAATGTTAGTGTAACTATTGTGTTTGTCTTACTAGGGTGGATGATGGTCGCAACATTATCCTATTACTGTATGTGGGTGATATGCTAGCAGGTTCATACATACAGGGTTTTGCTGAGCTAAAGGTAAGGTTAGTTAAGTGGCATGTCATGAGGAATTTAGAGTAGCAAAATTCTTTGGCATAAGAGACATGGAAGATCACAGGTTGATCTCCAGTGGGAGCTAATGTGAAGAAGGTGTTGGTGAGGTTCAAGATGCAGGATGCAAAATCGGTAAGCACACCAAGGGCTGGACAGTTCAAGCTGAGCTTAGAACAGGGTTTGAAATCACATAAGGTCTGGTGTAGACCTGAGTTTTCCCAAGCAGTGGGAGTTGTCAGAGAGTTTGGAGCCAATTCAGGGAAGGTAGATTCTCAAGTATCTGAGAGGGACTAGCAGTAGGGATTCATGTTATGCAGGGTCAAGGTCTTCACTACATGGAGTTGTAGGTTCGGATGTGGTAGGTTACTTGGATGACAGGAGGTGCACCACAGGGTGTGTAGTGGTTGGTCTTCAGGTTTGAGCTTGAAGAGGGATACAAGCCAGGAAAAAAATTAGATGGTGTACATGTATAGGTATAGTGTAGCTATTTATCTCTAAGTGGGAGATTGTTAGGTTGTGGAGCTAAAAGCTTCACTGATGCAGACATGGAGGAGGTTGCTGAGGTTGTAGAGGATTGCTGAGTTGCAAAATGAGTTACAGGGCAACTGATGTCGGTCTGATCAACTGACATCGGTCATATTATAGTGCAGAAGTAACTGATGTCAATTATGAGTTGGCTGACATCGGTCAGGAAGGAGCCGATGTCGGCAACCTGTGTGTGCATGGAGTTTACATGCGGGTTCCGAACAGGTCTATTTTTGGACTATCAGTTTGCATGTTAAAGGTTAATTATATTCTTGGAGTTGTGTGTCTAATTATTGTAATTAAGAAAGTCTAATTATTGTATGCATGAGATCTATATAATAGACTCATAGGCTGTATTGTAAAAGTGTGCTAGAAAGCCATTGTGCTTGAAGAGAGAGCTAGAGTAGCTCCTCCTAGTTCCAAAGGGGTGCTGAGTGTATATGATCAGGGAGAGTTGCAGGTTGTGCAAGTTCTACTAGAAGATCCACTGGGGTAATGGTTGAAGAATCATGAGGACTTGGTGAGGAAAGGACAAGGGTTCTTCAGGGTGTAGATATATCTACATGGTAAGTAAGGTCTGTTGATTTGCAGGTGGCAGTAAGGAAAGGGAGATCTAATTGGAGTACGGTTGTGTGCTTGGTGTACTGGCAGCGTTGTTACTGACTGGTGGAGGTGAACAACAACTTTGTGTGTGATTTGTTTGTTGTGACCTGTATTGAGAGAGGAAAGTGTTGGAGGAGAATTACAGGTGAACCCTAGAAGTGTGGGAGCTCTAGAGGTGTGGGAAGAAGAAGTGTGGCATCTTCTTTATTGTATTTTCTTTTGAGTGATTATTAATACAATTGTGTATTGTCTCTCATATCCTGTGTTGTTTCATATTTCTAGTTACTTATCATTCTGGTTAAATTTAGTGTTTAGTTGCTTATACAAGAGGTAATCATATGTGCTCTAATTGAGGAGCAAGATCTTGACAAATTGGCACCAGAGTTGTTTGTTGTTTTGGGTGCCTGACATTTATTTACTCTGGGAGCACACACAAATTCATCAACAATAAGTTGGCTATTCAATTGGACTATTTCATTTACCTAGCTCCAAAATTTCAAATCCTAATTATAGGTGGGGGTATAGTCAATTGTTCTAGTAAATGACATGACATAAAGCTATGGGAGACTACCTATTATATTATCTTATGTTTTATATTACCATGGATGGGACTAATATTTTTTTTGGATTGTAATGACTCACTACTTATGCATAATTGAGTTGAATTTTGAGCAACTATTCATGCTCATTCATTTAGAAGGAATGACATTTGAACTGAATAATTTATTGGCTAAATCTATGCTTGGTTATTTTTCACCAGATGAAGAAGATGATAAAAAAGGTGCAAAGTAATTATTGTGTGACTATTTTACATAGAATTTAAACCAAACAAGGAGTCTACCCATATTAAATTATAACTAGACTTGGAGTCTACCCATTTTCTTATTATATACCTACTTGAATCCTTTAACCTCTTTTCCTTTTGAAACATGATTTACAATAGGGCTCACTGCTACCTAGGCCAAGCCAGGGCCTCCCTGAGCTTGTCACATATTCTTAAAAATTTTAGTATTTTTTATTAAAAATTGATTAAAGTATTATATAGGTAGAGCATTAATTTTAGAATAATAGACATTTAGTGTTACAATTTGAAAACCATGCTTGCCTAAATAATAGACATGTGCACACTCCTTTAGTAGAAGGCTCGATGACATCATAGCTGGGCACGCTCAAGTAGGGCAAAAAATATTACAATAATTTAGGTAGACTATCTGAGTCTTAGCGATTTCATAACATATTAAGGAGCCAAATAATGAATGAAAATGCCAAGTAAACACAAAAAAATCACACATTTTAGATAGAGTAAAAAATATATTGAACACTATTAAGATTAAATACCTAAAAATAAGGATTTCTGCACATATTAGATAGAGTAAAAAATATATTAAACACTATTAAGATAAAATACCTAAAAATAAGTATCTACAAAAATGATAGTAATAAATATGGTTAACATTTGGGACACTCTATAACCTGCTCTATTTTGATCTGTTAGCACTCTACAGTGTATGTTCAGAAAAAACTAAGAATATGTAGGAATAGGAATTATATATTTGGTTAGACATATTCGATAGTGTTTGTTCCTCTTTAAAATGTTTTAAAATTATATGGACCATATTTTTCAAAGTAAATTTGAATTTAAAATTAATTCATTGGGGACTCTTGCCTATTTTTGAATACAAATGCACCTCTAGTAGTCAAGTCGAATTGAAGGCGAGTGATATATTAAATGTATTAAAATGATATATATATATATTATTTCAAAATATATAATAGAAATATATATTATATAATGTAAATTATATAATATTATATATTATATGTTAATATATTAATATATTTTATTATTATTATATAGTATATATGTTAATATAATTTTTAAATCACATTATAATTATATATTATATATTTCAATATAGGATGAAGGTCCCACTAGTCATGCACCTTAACTTTTAACATCGATTTATGATGTCAAAACATCATCATTAATATTTTGAAAATTTTAATATGTTGTCTTAACTACTTATAAATAAGGTTCCAAGGTCTAACACATTATACATTTTACAATATAACTGATTTTATCACAAGAGGTCATAAAATGCATTTTTTAAACCTATGACTAAACTTATTCTTTGGAGTACCAATAGTTGCTTATAAGAGTATCAATACTTTTGTCTTAATTTTCAAAATGTGATTGGTTAATTTTAATTTTGTACGGTATAAAAATTCATTTAATTTTTTTAAAAATTAAATGTTATTTCCCTACCATTAACAATAATATATAGATATAACATTATAATTTCTTTAATCTTCATTAATGAAGTTTTAAATTTGATTCTTGATTTTATTACATTGTCATGTGATTTGGCCGTATAAAGGAAGATTTTCAAATCACTTCACTAGATATCCAATTCATAATGAACGTGACTATTTTAATTTATTGCCCATTGCTTATTAATGTTTGATAGATTTACTCTTCGACGTAAACTTTTGTGCATAAGATTTTCATTAGATATGAAGGGATTCATATGATGGATTGACATTACTGAATTATGGAGGGTATAATTATTGGTTGGATTGATGGAATCCTATGGCAAAAGTGATCCTAGAGGCTTCCTTCGTGCCTTTTAAGTTTACTGCCACCTCGATAATGATCTAAAAATATATATAATAAATTATTTTAATATATAAAAATATTAATAATATTATTATTATATTATATTAATAATATGTCAGTTATATTTATTTAATAACTAATATAATTTTTGTGTGTGTGGGGTAAGAGGGGTTATGTGAAGTGAATGACTATAAATCAAAAACTAAATTATGTCAAAATAATTTCATCTTAAAAATTAAAGAGTCAAATCCCTATTAGATAGTTTGCTTAATATGTTACATCTTCAAAATTGTGGATGAAACTCCACTTAATATTATGCAAGAGCCTATTACTTTTAAATCATTATCACATTGATCTCTATGTTAAAATTGTAACTCCCTTGGTTTCAATTAGGGGGCAACTGTATTCACTGGATAAAGAGCACAATTGCGGGTGATCAGGTTTTGTCTTGGTGATTGCAATTGAGAAATTGATTTTGTTACAATGGTGTTAAAAAAGCTAGAAGCAACCAAGAAGAATTTTGGGCTACTATTATACCACCACCACCACTTGTTTCTCCTAATTTATAATTAATAATGTTACATCTTCACAAAATGTGGATGAAACTCCACTTAGTATGCAAGACACTAATACTAATTTATTTCTAAATAATTACCATCGGTTCTAAAGTTTCATGATGATAATTTTACTTCTATATGACCATATTTAAACTTATATAATTTTCATTGTACTAATTAGTCTTGTAGTGGATTATTGAACATTTTCTGATTCTGATGATCCCCTAAATGTGATCCAAAAACCCATGGTGGGAGACCCATAAAGTGTAATTTGTATAATGAGTCAGTTGTTATTTTATAATTAATTAAATAAGCACACAAAATCATTTCCCAAGAAGTCTTTGAGTTTCTAGGTATGTTTTTTTGTGAGTTATTTTAATTACCATTATGGGGTCAAATCCCTATTAGAAAATTTGCTTATGTTACATCTTCAAAAAATGTGGATGAAACTCAGTGTTATTATGCAAGAGCCTATTATTTCTAAATCATTAGCACAATCTAGACTACATCAAAATTATAACTCCCTTGGTTTCAATCAAGGGGCATCTATATTCACTGCATAAAGAGCATAATTTTGGGCTTAGAAATATGATAGATATTTGAAGTGGTCTGACATATATGTTTGAAATACACCATCTATTCTAATGTGAATACATACTATTATACTTCCAAGTCCACTGGTTTCTCCTAATAATTAATATTAATGTTACATCAATTCAAAAATTGTGGTTCCACTTATTATGCAAGAGCCTAATAATTATTTCTAAATCATTACCATTGGTTCCAAAGTTCTATGACGATAATTTTATTTTTATTTTCATATTTGAACTTATATAATTTTTCATTGTACTACGGTCTTGTAGTGGATTATTGAACAATTTTTAATTTTGATGATCCCCTGGATGTGATCTAAAAACCCATGGTAGTAGACCCATCAAGTCAATAATTTGTTACGACGAGTCTATTTCTATTTTATAATTAATTAGATAAGCACACAAAATCCCCAAGAGGTCTTTGAGTTACTACGTATGATTTTGTGTCAGTTATTTTAATTACCATTATGGGGTCAAATTTGTCTCCATTTAATATTAGTTTATGATTTTAAAGAAGGTAACTCGCCCTCACATGTATTTGAATTGGTTAATTAAATTATCTCAAAGGTATAATTCAGTGGGGAGGGGGATAAAAATTAAGGAGTCAATTTGATTATGTTACATCTTCAAAAAATTTGGATGAAACTCCACTTATTATGCAAGAGCCTATTATTTATAAATCATTAACACAATCTAGACTATGTCAAAATTATAACTCCATTCATTTCAATTAGGGGGCATCTGTATTCACTACATTAGGATCATAATTGTGGGTGATCAGGTTTTGTCTTGGTGATTACAATGGAGAAATTGCTTTTGTTACAATGGCATTAAAAAATCTAGAAGCGACCAAGAATAATTTTGGGCTTTGAAATATGATAAATATTTGAAGTGGTCTAACATATATGTTTGAAAGACACCATCTATTCCAATGTGAATGCATACTATTATACCATTACTACTTGTTTCTCCTAATAATTAATATTAATGTTACATCAATTCAAAATACATGGATGAAACTCTACTTATTATGCAAGAGCCTAATAATTATTTCTAAATCATTACCATTAGTTCTAAAGTTCTATGACAATAATTTTACTTCTATTTGACCATATTTGAACAGTTCTATAATTTTCATTCAGTACTAATTGGTCCTGTAGCATATTATTGAACATTTTCTAATTTTGATGATCACCTAGATGTGATCCAAAAATACATGGTGGGAGCCCCATAAAGTGTAATTCATTTATGAGTTAGTTTATATTTTATAATTAAATAGATAAGCACACAAAATCCTTTCCCAAGAGGTCTTTGAGTTACTAGGTTTGATTTTGTGTCACTTGTATCTTCTAAAAGTTAATAATAATGTTACATCTTCAAAAAATGTGGAAGAAACTCCACTTATTATGCAAGAGCCTAATAATTATTTCTAAATCATTGCCATCGATTCCAAAGTTTCACAATGATAATTTTACTTCTATTTCCATATTTGAACTTCTATAATTTCCATTGTACTATGGTGTTGTAGTGGATTATTGAACATTTTCTAATTTTGATGATCCCCTGGATGTGATCCAAAAACCCATGGTAGGAGACCCATCAAGTCAGTAATTTATTACAATGAGTCTGTTGCTATTTTATAATTAATTAGATAAGCACACAAAATCCTTTCCCAAGATGTCTTTGAGTTACTAGGTATGATTTTGTGTCAGTTATTTTAATTATCGTTATGGGGTCAAATTTATGTCCATTTAATATTAGTTTATGAGTTCAAGAAAGGCAACTCACCCTCATAGGTATTTGAATTAGTGAATTAAATTATCTCAAAGGTATATTTCAGCGGGGGGTGGGGGGAGGGCGCGGGGGGCAGGAGGGGGCTAAAAATTAAGGAGTCAATTTGCTTATGTTACATATTCAAAAAATGTGGATGAAACTCCACTTATTATACAAGAGCCTATTATTTCTAAATCATTATCACAATCTAGACTACATCAAAATTATAACTCCATTGGTTTTGATTAGGGGGCATCTATATTCGTTGCATTAGGATCACAATTGTGGGTGATTAGGTTTTGTCTTGGTGATTGCAACGGATAAATTTCTTTTGTTACAAAGGCATTAATATGTTCTTGTAGCATATTATTAAACATTTTCTAATTCTGATGATCCCCTATATGTGATCCAAAAACCCATGGTAAGAGACTCATCAAGTGTAATTTGTTATGATGAGTCTGTTGTTATTTTATAATTAAATAGATAAGCACACAAAATCCTTTCTCAAGAGGTATTTGAGTTATTAGGTATGATTTTGTGTCACTTATTCTAATTACCATTATGGGGTTGAATTCATTTCCAAATATTACTAGTTTGTAAGTTTAAGAAAGGCGACTCACCCTCAGAGGTATTTAAATTTGTGAATTAAATTATCTCAAAGGTGTAATTCCTAGGGGGCAAAAATTAAGGAGTCAAATCCAGGTTATTAGACAATTTGATTATGTTACATCTTCAAAAAATATGGATGAAACTCCACTTATTATGCAAGAGCCTATTATTTATAAATCATTAGCACAATATCTACGTCTAAATTACAACTCCCTTGGCTTCAACCCCAATATTGGGATTCAAAGTTGAAGTACTCAATGTGTTGTTGGCCAAAATGTTTAACCATGACTCTGCATTTAGATATCACATGGAACCTTGTTGTCAGAATGAAAAGTTAATAATGTTTATAGATTGGTATGGTGTAGACTAGTTATGCCCTCACATAACCATAATTTAGATAACCTCACAAAATTCTTTCCTAAGTCTAGGTTTTGAGTTACTAAGTATGATTTTGCATCATTTATTTTAATTACCATTTTGGGGTTGAATTCATCTCTAAATATTAATATTTTGTTAATTCAAGAAAGGTGACTCACTCTCACAGGTATTTGAATTGGTAAATTTAATAATTATCTCATAGGCATTCTATGGGAGCTAAAAATCAAGGAGTCAAATCCCTATGACACAATTTAATCATGTTTAAATGTCTAATATTTTTAATAATATTTAATAATTGTTTAAATGTTTAATATGTTTAATTGTTTAAATGTTTAAATGATAATATTAAAATATTTTGTTAAAATAATTTTCTGACTTGCTTCAAAATTAGAGTTAAGTTTATCTTTTTCTCTTTCCATTATTTTCTCTCAATTTTTCTCTCCCCCTTTTGAAGGCTGAAAAACATTCATTTAATGTTAGGTTAACTGTGGTGACAGTGGTGGAAGCATTGACCCCATTTTTCACTATCATTTTTGTAGGTGCGGCGTTAGTGGTAGAAGCTTTGACCTCATTTTTCACGGTCATTTTTGTAGGTGCTTCTTGTCAGGTATTTAATCTAATATGTAATGTATTATTTTACTATATCTAAAATGTGTGATTTTTTTGGCTTCACATGAACCTTTTATTCATTGTTCACTGCTTTAAGTTATGAAATCAGTGAGATTCTAATAGACTTGGGGTTTTGCTATGAAATGGCTGAGATAATGAAATAGTAGCGATTAAGATTGTTTAGCACTTACTTGTATTTAATAGGGACCCAAATGTTGATTGTGAGGGGAAAGAAAACATTGTTTATTAACTGTAAGGAAATATTCATAGTAAAAAAGTGTAATGATGCAAGAGGGTTTCAATGATTCCACCATCTCTATCATGTCACATCATTCGTATGTTGGATCTATTTGGATACTGTGAATTGTTTTTGTTTTAGATTGAGTTAAAAATTCATTTTTTGGCCTGATTATTATTTGAGTTGAATTATTTCCATTTTAGACTGAGTTGAAAAGTCATTTTTTGGGGTGGCAAACTTTTCCCTCATAAAATTTAATGAATGAATGATTAAATAACAACTAGCATTTTTATTTGGGGTGGCAAAATTTTCCCTTGTGCATCAATATTATTTGATAGAGGGGTCCCATGCATCATTATATATTAAAAAATTTCTTATAAAATATCTGCACCTATTATATAGGAGCAACTATTTTTTAGGGAGTAGTGTTTTAGGGGTGGGAAGCAGTAGAGGGCTAAAGATTTGTATGTTTATCCTTTTTTTTTAGTTTCCAACTATCATTTGCATCCAATAAATTTTTTATTTTATTTTTTTTAAATTTTTTGAAGTAAAATGCTCTTAATTTCTCTTAGCAACA
This sequence comes from Torreya grandis, assembly GCA_037957365.1. Lineage (NCBI taxonomy): Eukaryota > Viridiplantae > Streptophyta > Pinopsida > Cupressales > Taxaceae > Torreya > Torreya grandis. The sequence goes on along the minus strand of JARHVA010001541.1, from coordinate 2,786,509 downwards.
TGTATTACACATAATTTTTGTAGTCTTTGGAGCACATCCAGATATCTTCATAGCATCTAGTAAAGGTCTTCTGATCACCCTATACATATATTAAGAGCATTATTAGACTTATTCAGATCATACTGTGTATGTATTTGAAGCACATGTAGAGCATACTCAAAGCAATTTAAGAGCATCTTTATAGTGTCCTCTGAGCATTCAATCGCCATAGCTCGCTTACTGAATCCTCAAAATTATAGCTGAAAGAGTTGTAAAAAATGTGTGTTGCCTTTTCAAAATTACCCCTCATTATAATTTTTTGATGTACTCCAAATTACCCCATCCTTGGGATGTGTTCCTCTACTCAAAATTACCCCATCTGTGGGATGTGCTACTATACTCAAAATTGTGCTATTCATCCATGTAAGACATAATAACAAGGTAAAGAATCATTAATAAATTACATACAAAATGAATTAACTAATTACATTCATATCCTACTTAGGTCAGAATTTAACTATTAAATGCACTACAATATATAACCAAATGCAAAACTGTAGGGATAATTTGTATAACTATGATGAGCTATATGAAATGTTCATCATTTCTCCTCCACACTTCACCTTTTGCAAGTCCACTCGTAAAGAAGTGAGATGATTGATCCTTAATCCAAATTTCATGATTCAAACCTCTAACTTAGATCTAAATTTTGAGTTAAAGATCTCAAACATTTGATGATCGGTGCCTTGGAATATCAAATTAAGATCCTTTTAATGAGATGTGACTATTTCATCAAGGAGAGTCATTAATTCATGTTTCATGTAGGCAACGGTTTTTAAAGAGATTGAGTCTCATTTTCCTCACCTTTGAGCACAAAATTTTCTTAAGAGCAAAGAAAAAAATAGTAATCTATTTTCTAAGTCTGAGCAAGCAAAGTTTTGAGCTAAGCAGTAACAAAGAGTATCCTCATAGCTAAGAGTCTAAGAATAAAATGGATACTAAATAAACATCATCAAAGTATTATACCTCAGCTCCCACACAGCCCAAAATTACCTACCCATAAACTAGGGAAGCAATGAAAGTTATTTACAGAGATTATTCCCTCATTCTTAATTATGTAGATGAGATTTTTGACCCTGTTATAAGTAAAAAGACTAAGACCCTAAGGGAGGTAACACATGAAAGAATACTAAATCAAAGCAAGTCTAAAACTTTTGGTATAAGGGTTTGGACCTTAGGGTTAGCACAATACATGGTGCCAACAGTTCACCCATACCTAGAATTGGTGGACTTATGTGCCCAAAACTTAGATTATGATAATACAATGATTCAAGAGGGACTGATCAGAGTAGTGATCAACCCACAAGACATCCATGACATTCTAGGTTTATAGAATGATCATTTAGTTAGCTTCTATGATATGGCTTAACTAAAACATGTCTGATCTCAAGTGCACCAAAAAAATTTCTTAAATAAGGAATTACATCTGGCAGAAGATAATACTAGACCTTAGCCCCTACCTTTTTGTTTGGGCATGTTTACTCAAGAGTCACAAGATGAGTTTTCAATGCTTGCCTTCATTTTTGGAGAAGATAGCAATAACATGGTGCATGATTCGCAATTGGCAGCTCTTTTTTGAATGAGGACTATTTCCAAGACACAAGTATACAAGTTTGAATTTGCAAAGCATATTGCCTACTAGCTTGTAAAGTTCAGGGTTCATCCCACTTTTAGGTATTCCTCATATATGTTCTACCTCATTTTATATCAGAATACCCAATTTTTTCAACAACATATAAGTTTGACCCTATGGGACCTAGAGGCATCAGACCCTCAGAAGGTTATCCTTGTATTCTCATGGACTCATGTGTTATCGATGCCATCAGATGTTTATAAGTTTGTTGAGTGTTTTGTAGCACCACTATTAGGGGAGTTGGATCCTGAGGACATAAGCAATATAATGAATGATTTTGTCATGACCATCTTGTATAATGCCCAACACCCCTATGATTTTTTCTTTGGAGCTCATCATTATTTTATTAGGGTCCATGGTTTTGGGGAAGAGTCTTTTATGCTTCCCAAGGTTTTGTTTAGTAGAGTTATGGGTCTAGAAGTGGCCTAAAAATTAATGGCTATAGACTCTAAGTTTGGATTAGGGAGGAAGAATTGGGCTTTCTATGTCATCCCATTAACTAGGGGTGGTATTACAGTGGTTAAGAGGCAAGTAGATTTTATTTTGATAAAGAAATTGGTTACATATGGGTTTGTTTTAATTCAAGATTCATGGAAATATGATCCAAATGGTTTCATGAATTCTTGACTCACTAAGAGTAAGGTCCTTACTTCCTTCAAGCATGAGACCTAGAAATTCTTTGAGGATAGAAGGCCCCCCAAAGAAGATACCCTAGATGTATATGTTAAACTATAGGATATCCCACTTCCACCATTGGAGTCATTTTATTAGACCCTTTATAATTATGATCCAATAAGAGTTATGACAAAAGGTTTGAGATAAGCCTTGGTTAAAGAGGGTTGGGATCAAGATAAAATAGTTGCCTATTAGAAGTATAGGTAGGAAATTTATGAATTTATTAGGAATTTTGAAGATGTAGCCATAGATCAAGAATGGGAGAAATTATGAGATGAGGCTCATGCTCATGTTACTCCTACTTCTAGCCTAGATACAAGTAACCTTCAAGAGCCATAAAAAGAGACACACAGGGTAGAGACATTTACAATAGTACATATAGCTTCAAACTGGCCACTATCTAACAGTGAGTTGGAAAAATAAAGGGTGGTCCAATCTACATCTCAAACCCTTGCAGATGAGCCCCCATTAGATTATTCCTAGGTGACATTATCCACATACGAGGTGTTACACTTGTCATAGCTTGTAACAACCCAAATGAAAATAGAAGATCCTATAGAGAGCCCTCAAAGGAAGAAATAAAAGGTAGAGTCTCAGGCAGGGGACAAGGAAAAAGAGGTAACTAACACCTCATACATGACTCCTCCCCAATTTCTACTCAAAAATTAATGCCACCTCCTTTGCACAACTTAACATTCTCCACCTTCTTAGCTATGACAAATCAAACACTAATGACATCAGGTTCCCCATTCCCATTCACTTCCTAACCATTAAATTTACCAAACTTTTCCCCTAGGGTCTTGAAAACCCCATCTTCTTCACATGACCAAACCCAATAGGAAATCATTATGCCTTATGGTTTACCCCATGGGTATCCTTTCCCTAGTGGTGTAGTGACCTCTCTTGTAGACTTCCAGAGTCAGTTAGACATGACCAAGAGGGAAAGAGAGGCAATAAGGGAGAAACAAAGGAAAAAAGAGGGTATATCAATGGTAACATAATAAATGAGGTCACTATATAACCATGAACAACATACCCTCACTGTCACTCACATGGTACTAATTATAAAAATGACACTAGAGTAAATGTAACCTGAAGACTACACAATGAGTGCAATAGCTATGGATCTGACTCAGTTCATACCTTAGGATAATATGGATCTCATGAATGAAACTGCATCTATGGTTACCATAGACTATCTTAAAGTCTCCAATAAGCTAATAAAGGCAAAATCATGATTACTAGAGGCACAAACAGCCATGATCCACATTTCTTTGGAGTTCAAGGCCAAGGATAAGGAGATGGCCCAACTCAATAAGGATCTTAAGGAGGAAACGTCTAAGGAAGTCATGAAAACTTCAAAAGATAAAGTGAAGTCTCTACAGTAGGAGTTCAATGCAGCTAAAGCCTCAATTATCTCATTAGAACAAGAAAAGAGTATCCTTAAGAATAGGGTTAATGACAAAGAATCTAAATTCACTCAGCTATAGTAGAAGCTAAATGTTGTTGAGGCAAAAAAGGGTAACTGGTAAGAAAACTTCAAGGACTCCATGGAAGAAGTGGCAAAATTGAAAGAGGAGTTGGCCCAAAAACCCTAATCAGCTGGAATTGTGGCCATTGTTAATGAAATTTATCTCTCTTGTTAGAAGATAATAGCAGTAGACGTGATCCACTTAAAGCTTGCATCAAAATTTATATCTGAGGCTCATAATATATTTGTAAAAGTAGACTCTTTTGTGGAGAATATCCTACTTTTAGTTGCTACCAAGGTACCTAATCAAAGTTACTGATTTAAAAGTTATATGATATATTAGATGGAACTCTATAGGTAGTCAAACTCATAGATAGGCAGGCAACAACAGGAAAGGTAAGTGAGATTCTAAGCTGCAATAAAGTTGCATCCAAATGCAAGAATCTACTTAACTAAAGGAAGGGGTAAAGGAGATAAAAGGGTACATTGAAGAATTGGTCCATTTGGGAATCCCTTCTCCTTTCCCAGATGACATCATGTTGCTAGTGGAAGACCAAATTCAAAATATGTTGGTCACAAAATAAAATAATCAAATGGTTTTCAAGTCCCTCATTGATTCTTCAATAGTCACAGTGGTAGAGATCATTTTGATTCCAATTAAAAAATTGGAATTTCATTTGCATTCAGTGGTGAAGAACCTCCAAGTGTTCTCCCACAAAGAGATGATAGAGCTAGACAGAGCTTTCTAAGTTCTACAAAAGTGACAATATCCATCAGAGGTAGAGTGGGTAGATTTATGGGCTACATTGTAGAAGCTCTAAGTGAGCTATAGTGGAAGTAATTTTGATCAAATTTTAATTTGAGTATTTTTTGGAAGTTCTTCCATGCAGGCATGGAGTCCCTGGTTAATCATCATGAATTTTAGAATTAAAATTATACATTTTATTGTATACTTGGGACATGCATGCATGCACATGCACGTGTGCATGCACACTCACACACACACACACACACACACACACACACACACACACACACACACACACACACACACACACACACACACACACACACACACACACACACACACACACACACACACACACACACACACACACACCTGCACGCACGCACGCACACACACACACACATGGCTAAGTATAGGTGGTTATATAATATTTTGGGTCTTTGCAATTCACAGGGTCAAATGAATCTTTTTGTTAAATCCTTGGAAAGGCTTTAAGACTCTAATGATAATAGACATTTCCACTTTTCACTTTGGTGTTCTTTCAAAGAGAGTCGAATATCAAAGAGCCTCCATTAAGTGAAAAGTTACCACGTGGATAAACATCGATTCTTTTTGGAGTCAAAGGGTTAGTAACAAATTAATGATGTGGATCACAATGCCAAATCTAATGGTGAACACTAAACCTCAAAGGAGTCTCTTTTATTAAAGAGGAGAAAATCTTTGAGACTCAAATAAAGTGGATGATGCCACTTGTCACTTTGGCACTCTTCCAAGGGAAAGTGAATATCAAAAAGACTCTTTTAGCATGACACTGCCATGTGTCAACACAGTGGGCCCCAAAGACAAAAAGAGTTTAGGATCTAAGTTTTGAAGCATTTTTTGCTTTAACAAATGCCTCCCTTGAGAGGTTGAATTGGGTATTCTATGCAATTTGCTTTATATACTTTGTTGTCTTATCAAACTATGAAGCGAGAGTGGTGTTCTATGGAATTATAATATGCTTTTAATTCTTGCTTCTCATTTTTTGTTATAATCCTTTTGTTAATTTTACATAAATGCTAAAATTGTTAATTATTTGGTCTGAACACTATTGCATATTATTGGAAATTTATTTCGAGATATCTTCTTGGAGATACCTTGAACATGCACATGATTGGAATTTTCTTTCAAGGTATCTCTTAGGAGATACCTCTAAGGGCCTTGGAATACCTTCCATGCTGATTGCAAAGGTCTTTGTAAGGTATTATATATAACCATGACAACTTTTTATTGGGAAAGAACACTGAGGCACACTATTTGAATTTTATTTTGAGATATCTCCTAGGAGATACCTTGAACATGCACATGATTGTAATTTTATTTCAAGGTATCTCTTAGGATATACCTTGAATTACCTTAGAATACCTTCCATGTTGATTTAAAATGTCCTTACAAGGGATTAGATTTAAACATGATAAATTTTTATTTGGCAAGAACACTGATGCACACTATTGGAATTTTCTTTCAAGATATCTCTGAGGAGAAACCTTGAACATGCAAATGATTATAATTTAATTTCAATGTACCTCCTAGGAGATACCTATAAGGGTAGTGTAATACCTTCCATGTTTATTGAAAATGTCCTTGCAAAGGATTAGATATAACCATGACAACTTTTTATTTATCAACAACACTGATGCATACTATTGGAAATTTCCTTCAAGATATCTCCTAGGAGATACCTTAAACATGCACCTGTTTGGAATTTTATTCCAAGGTATCTCATAGAAGATAAATCAAAGGGCATTGTAATACCTTCCATGATGATTTTAAATTTTCTTTCAAAGGATTTGATATAACCATGATAACTTTCTATTGGGTTCATAAACCTGATGCACATTGTTGGAATTTTCTTTCAAGATATATCCTAGGAGATACCTTGAACATGCACATGATTGAATTTTATTTCAAGGCATCTACAAAGAAATACCTATAAGGTCCTTGGAATAACTTCCACATTGATTTCAAATGTCCTTGCAATGAATTTGATATAACCATGATAATTATTTAATTGGAAAGAATACTAATGCACACTATTGGATTTTTTTTTCAATATATTTCTTAGGATATACCTTGAACATGCACATGATTGGAATTTTATTTCAAGGTATCAAGTGGTAAGACATTGTAGTAACTTTAAGGCATATAAACTCATATGCATTGCCTAAGGATGATTTTAAGGCATGGGACCCCAACAATGTCATTTCAAGGCACTTAATCAAATTAAAAAGAATGTGGCTATGGAATATAAGCATCAAAAGAGGTGAATGAACTGATTTACATGGATGCAATGAATGATGAGGTAGTCCTTAAAAATGAGACAAGCAAGAATATCAAGCTATAAATGAGGATTGATAAGGAGAATATGAGATAGGATATTGTGAATTCCCAACTCCCACCAACTCATGGGAGCATGTTTAATGCTGACTATGAGGAAGCAAAAGAGGAGGAGGAGGAAGACAATGTTCCTCTCATTAGGAACAAGCCATGAAAACCTATACTATATCTTACTCCAAGTAGAAAAAGCCTACCTCTGAGCTCTGAGAAAGGGGAAGCTAGAAGACAACCTGGCCCCTCTTAATGTCTTACACTTGTCTCTACATTTGCTGAGGAAGCTACTAAAAAAATATTAGATCAACTGTATTCAGATGTTATTGACCTTGAGTACTCTCAATAGGGAATTGATTTATCAATGGATTAACTATAGTCATTGGCTAGTAGGAATATAGAGAAGCTTTACAGAAGGAAAAATTCTACTAGAGTTACCATGAGAGGAGCAGTGACTTACAATTGTATAAAGTGATGAAGAAGAAGCACAAAGATGGAATCTGTCAAGCCAGAGTGGTCATGAAATTTGACCAAGCAATGCCTTACACTAACATTTTAGCCAATTGGTTGTATTTGGTTGCCTTTTTTGGGCCCACGTAAACTTTTCTTAGGCATTTTTGAGCCTATAAATAGGGGTTTACCCCTCATTTGTAACTTGAAAATATTTGTTACCATAGTTAATACAAGGATCCAAATAATTTGATAGTTTATCTATAGTGTTCTCTTGTGTGTGTTCTATGATTTCTGATTATCACACTTTTAGATGGGTAATAGTTTCTTTTCTGCAAGCTAATTTGGTAATAACACACATTATATGCATCTGTTAGCCTACGTTTAACCCTAGGTTGACTAATTTGATAGTATACTTGCTCTATTTTCTTCTCATTTACAATTGAATGTGTCATGTAATTTACTATGAGAGAGTAATTTTCATGCAAAGTATGTTATTATACATACACACTTCCTTCCTCTTAATTTAAACTACATTTATTTAGCTTTGAGCATTATGCTAGAATTAGTAGATGATAGTTTCATCTATTTTTGCCTCAAAAGTTATCAAAATTGGTATCTTTGATCATCTTGGGCACAATATCTTTTTTTCCATACACTACTCACTATTGGATCCACACATGAATCACTTTATCTTAGTTCATGTTGTAAATATCCATTGTTCATTTATATTTTGGGCAATAATAAGAAAATATTGAAACAATTTTATAAAGATTAGAAACAATTAATGTCACTGCATAAACATCTAATGTCCCTATAATAGGGTCTGCTAGTAGACTTTCAAAGTGGTGATCACATATTTTTTATGTTTGCTATTTCTAGTAGTAGTTGTATAAACTACTCTAGCCCCAAGTCTTCCAGGACTTAAAATTGAGTTTCTTACTTTCCCCTTGTTCCCTAGTGACACATGGAGCATAATAAGTGCATCAAATATCCTAATAAAGTAGCCTTTAAGAAATAAATCAAGTGTCCTTGAGACACCTATAGGCTTGCTTTCAAGTCAAAATATGATATAGTTAGGGGTCTGGTAGTCTTAAGACATTTTCTAGGCTTGTGGAGGCTATTTGGACCATCAAATGCATTAATTATTGAGATGAATAACCTCAATATAGAGATCAATTAGGATATATGTGAGGTTCAAATAGTGCTAAAGAAACACAAATGTACATCTACAACTAGCTTCAATAGCATTGCTACAATCAAGTGGGTGAACCATGCTTAATGGAGACTTCAAAGGTATAGACTTTAAAGCAGAGTATAATATTGTTAAGAGATCATCATAGATAGATAAACACATGGGTACTTTGTGTATTATCAAAACTCCCAAAGCATCTTTATACACGGTCATAGTCCATACAAAGGACATCACATCATGTATAGTGGTCGATATAGGATATGTTAATTTTCATAATGAAATAATGGTGAACAACTGAAGAAGATAACAGTCTAAAAGGAATGCATTAATTTTTGGACTTTGGAGGAGACCTCAAGGAGCCAAACTTGGTTGAATATTCAATTCCATGAAATATTCACCTATAATTGCTTAAAGGACCCATAAAATATGTTGATAGTCAAGACATTGAAGCAATAAAGTCTTGCATATTTTCAAAGTTCATAGGATCTTGTTATGTATGAAGAATGATGTTGAGATTAAAATTAATAATTGATTTGAAGTATTAATCATATAATTAGAGGAGGTAGCCTCATAACTAGAGGTCTAGTATAGATACAAGCATCCCCTAACTTTAGATCATTCCAATGTTAGTCCAAATATGAATTAGATCTGAGTAGTATTATTTCAACTGGGTGCTATTTAGGTTGATAACATAAATCAAAGGAGATATATTGGTCTTTGTTGTTGCAAGGGAACTTTTGTTTTTGCCCTACCTTAATCCCTCCTTTTAAATTTTTTTAACATGAATCACTTTAGATTAATGCTCATTGTGTATATCCATTTATTATTTTAAGAGTTTGGGATTATATTTGACAATACAAAGAATTTTACATCATAACAAATTCAAGTAGATTGTGTCAATACCCTATTCCTATTGTCCCTACAACAGGGTCTATTTGTAGACTAGAAGGAGGTAAGTTGTAAGAACATAATCTCTCTATCAAAACTGAATGAAGCCCCAAGGTGTCACTACCATATTCCTGTTATCCCTATAATCTAAAAAAAATTATTCTGTTGTTTGCATTACATCCTAGACATAGACACACATCAATAGTCTATAAGGATCTGAGGATGAATCTGAATATTCCAAACCTACTATTTCCTATCATGCACTTTTAGGTATTAGTACTCCTCCAAATACTAAGGTGGTTGGTTTCCTCAATAAATATAAGTCAAATATATTTATTTACTCTGGGAGTACACATATATTCATCAATAGTAAGTTGGCTACTCAAATGAACCATTTCATTGACTAAGCTCCAGAATTTCAAATCCTAATTACAAGTGGGGGTATAGTCAATTGTTCAAGTAAATGCCATAGTATAAAGCTATGGGAGACTATATATTATATTATCTTATATTTTCTATTATCATGAATGGGGATAACATTTTTTTTATTGTAATGGCTCAACACTTTATGAACAATTTTGATGAATTTTGAGTAACTATTCATGTTCATTTATTTAGAAGGAATGTAATTTGAACTACATGGTTTATTGGCTAAATATACACAATTGATTAGTTTTCACCAGATGATTAAGATGATCAAAAAATGTGCAAAGCAATTATTGTGTGACTATTTTCCATAGAATTTAAACCAAACAAGGAGTCTAACCATATTGATTTATAATAGGTGTAGTCTACCCATTTTTTGTCTTATACATACACTTGACTCCTTTGACCTCTTTTCCTTTTAGAAGGTCAACCAATTCTTGAGTCTGATTTCTCTCTATGGTAGAAAAAATAGAATGTGCAGACCTAGGAGGGTAACAACTAACAAGACTAAGTAAATAAAAATATTGAGACTATGGGGATAATCCATATCAAACAATAGTGCTAGAAATGCTCAAAATAAACATGTAACAAGAGATGAAATAGTGGAGGGCAGAGTTATAGAAATAAAACATAAAATTTTCATATATTAAATTCACCTAAAATATTATTACATATTATTTACAATGCATAAACTTGTACAACCATGATTGTTTAAAAGACTCACAATAGTAGAATTTTCATTTTCCATGCTTGAAATTTTCCATGTTGGGCTTCAAATTTTCCATGTTCAAAATCAAATTCTGATTTTCATCATCAAAATTTTTAGCATCTAATTTTAATTTAGAAAACTTGTATAGCTAAAACTATTTGTAAGACTCACAATAACAGAACTTCCATTTTCCATGTTTCAAATTTCCATGTTAGGTTTCAAATTTCCCATGCTGGGCTTCAAATTTTCTATGTTGGGCTTTAAAATTTCCATGCTAGGCTTCAAAATCCTATTTTCATCATAAAAGCTTTTAGCATCCAATTTTATAATAGTAGAATCTCTAGATTCATAATGATGTCATGCCTGTCAAAATTTCTTTAAAATTAAAAATCTTTTGTATGTGAAAAATATACTTACTTAAAGAGTAATTACTGAATATAAAATACAATCTGTCAAAAGAATAAAATTAGCATTAATCTTGTGGAGTAAAGGTTCATTGCATCCAAAATCACCCTACGATTATGGTAGGGTGATCTTCACATGTATTTTGATATCGATCCATGAATAAGCTAAACTCAGTTCAAACTCGATTTCCATTTTATTTGATGCTTTGGCCTTTACAATTTCATAATAAAACTAATGTTGAAACATATTAAATAGTCTATAGTCTATTTATATGTAAAAAAATAGGTCACTCCTACATGATGACATTCCAGTCAAGAATGAAGCCTTTATTAAATTATAAAACATACCATCATCGACACCTTGGCACAATATGAATCATTCGAATGCCACCATTTTAATTTCTATCACATTACTTTAACATGATCTTGACATTGACCTAAGCACAAGATTAATTTCTTAAATAACACCATTTTAATCTCACATTCATTTCATATGCTCAGAGATCACTTAAACAAGGATTTATTTCTTATGATGTGATTACTGGAGATTTTTTCCACTGATGAGGCTACTCAAATAGGATTTTGACATCCAATGGGAAAATAAAATATATTAACCTTCCTAAAGTATTAATTTCTATGAACATATAAATCATGTCAAGCAAATCTCACTATATCTAATTTAATCTCAGGTATTAAACACATATATTTAATTACTAATATTTGATATAATTACTCTACTTAAATTATATGGTCCATAGTCTCACCATATTCCAAGTGGAAAGAGTATTTAGACATCAATGGGTCTTTTTCAGGCTATAAATTTATCCTTTTGGGTGGTTTGGATGATTAATTGTAATTTTTTAAATTTGAAACTATTAAATATATTAGTTATTAAGATTATTTGATTATAATTATTAAAAAATGTTAGCTTAAATCATCCTAACATTTGTCATTTAGGTCCTTATTGGTTTTACACATAAAATAAATAATAATAAATATCAGTAAGCACTAAACAACCATAGTAATCTCCATTGTTTCATTAATTCAACCATTGTTTTATATTATCTTAAGTTTTCTATTATCATGGATGGGGCGAACATTTTTTTTGGATTGTAGTGGCTCACCACTTTATGCACAATTGAGATGAATTTTTAGTAACTATTCATGCTCATTAATTTATAAGGAATGAAATTTGAACTGCATGGGTTATTAGCTAAATCTACGCAATTGATTAGTTTTCACCAAATGATGAAGATGATAAAAAAAGGTACAAATAAATTATTGTGTGATTATTTACCATAGAATTTAAACCAAACAAGGAGTCTACCCATATTAAACTACAACTAGTTAAGGCTACCCATTTTTGTCTTATACACCCATTTAACTCCTTTGACCTATTTTCCTTTTGTATTAGGATTTATAACAGGGCTCACTATTGTCTAGGCCAACCTAGGGCCTCCCTGAGCTTGCCATACATTCTTAAAAATTGTACTATTTTTTATTAAAAGTTGACTTAAGTATATATAGGTAGATCACTTGGAATTATATTTATTATGTTTTTTAATAAAATTTTAGTGTTATAATTTGAAAACCCTATTTTCCCAAACAATAGGTATGTGATCGCTCTTTCAATCTCCTCTCTTGTGCTTGAAAGGTATCTCTTATGAGATACCTTGAAGTGGAAATCCACTCTTGTGCTTGAAAGGTATCTCCTGGGAGATTTCTTGAAGGTATTATAAGGGCCTTTAAAATATCACCTAATAATACTTTTCTTCATACTTGGAATAAATTAGCAGACTTCAATTGTAGTTCAACTACTTATTGTTTCCCTTTTTATGCAAGTTTTAGGATTTTGAGTAAATTGTGAAGCTAGCTGGGATTTAGGCTCACTCATGCCTCAAGATTTGATATCCTATTTGGCCTTCATTTGGTTATCTTCTCACAACAATTTTGGTATTTGTCAGAGGGTCAACTAACCGTTGGCCTTTGAATTCTTCTTTTGTTTTGCACCATTGGATTGAGATCCATGGCTTCAGTGTGAGTCATTGATTACAATATTGATCCTTTAATTTTAGTGGCCATTGAAAGTCTTTAAGCTTCATTATTATGTCACACATCAAGCTTTAAAGATGCCCTTTTATCTAGGCTAGAAAGTTAGGTTAACTTAAATTTGACAGTCTTGCTACCATCAAATCCATTCTCATGAATGTCAAATAACATGAGCGTGAACATATAATTTATGTTTGTCAAGTTACTATCATCAAATATGAGAATTCCACTTGGAATTATTTTAGGGCTTCCCAAGATCATGGAATTCATGTGCTTTGTTGAATTAAAAGAGTGATAGTTGTCAGATCTTGTAAAGAGCTTGATCATTAATCAGGTGGGCCCCTCTTATTCCCTCCATATGACCATATGTTTTTGTAAAGTAAATTATACTTGTTCCTTGTAGGAGAAATAAACTTTCATAAAATACTTATGTAAAGGCCTCCCAATACCACCATGTGTCTCTTGCTTGGTTCATCAGATAATTCCCCACCTTAGTCACTAAGATACTTTGAAGGTGCAACATGAAATTTCTATCTAGGGACCCAAAAATATTTTTATCCGAGATTAAAGAAAAAACCATAGGTTTTTGTGTGAGCTTGAATGCACCTACATACACCACAAAAGGCTTGAACAATCTAATGGATAAGCATTTTTTCCATGCACAGAAGGATATAAGGGATTTAACCAATTTTTCAATGAATCGAACCCACCAAAGGAACACTTGGGGATGGATAAAGGATACATGACACAAAATTCAATACTTAGTTTAGGCCAGACTCAAACAACTTCACTAGATAAGGTCCAATTATTCTAATGCAATTTTAGGCACTAACACTTTCTATGTACAGGAAATTCTACATGTTCCTTACAGGAGAAATCCACTCTTGTGCCTATTTCAAACATATATACTAAGTGATATCTTGAAGGAAAAAACCACTCTTTTACATGTCTAAAAGGTATCTCTTAGGAGATACCTTGAAGGTATTACAAAGGCCTTCAAAATATCACCCAATTGTGCTTCCCGTGTAAAGGAAAATTCCACATGTTCCTTGAAGGAGAAATCTAGTCTTGTGCCTATTTGAAAGGTATCTCCTACATGATACCTTGAAGGGGAAATCCACTATTGTGCATGTTTGAAAGGTATCTCCTAAGACATGCCTTTAAGGTATTACAAAAGCTTTCGAAATATCACCCAATATTACAAAAGCTTTTGAAGGTAACTCAATTTAGCTTTAAAGATAAATCAAATATTACCAATTTATCTTCATCGAGGTCACAAATAAAAAGTTATCCAGAAACAAATCTCTTCTTATTATTTCTTGGAAAAAATTATAAAAAACAATTTGATTATCTCAAACTCAAAGTCTTAGATTTTTTAAACCATTTATACAATTGCCAAAAGAAAAATTAACCCCCCTCTGGCATGCAGGCCTGTTCATCTATTTATATAATTTCAAGATACTTAATTCTAATAGGAATACACTTCTTCCATTCACATGTGTTGTGTTAAAACTAGGAACCATTGAATAACAAATTTTTCAATTCTCTCCACCGTGGCATGCAACGATCAATGACATGTAACACTTTTTGAACACAAACACTTTGCATGTGACACAAAGTTAGATAAAGTAACTTAATTTTACAAAATGACTCTGAGTAATGGCATTTTATCCAAATTGCTCAAGTTATTGAAATTTACAAAATTAATTTTACTTTAATAAGTAAATCATAAAATGATATTACTTTTACATAATGATTATTGCAAATAAGATTCTTTGCAGAGTGCATATGAAGAAAGAAGAGAAAAAGAGAAGAAGAAGAAGAAGAAGAAGAAGAAGAAGAAGAAGAAGAAGAAGAAGAAGAAGAAGAAGAATTGCTCAAGACTAAGGCTCTGGTGAGTCTACTTCATGAATTTGGCTTTTAAATTTTTCTTTGTACTTTATGTGCTGAGATATCATAGATTGGATTGCTACATCATCTAGTTTTGCAATGGAATGTATTTTTATCTCCAATCTCAGCATTTATCTCTCTATCCTCCTGAATTGAGCTTTAAATCTCTCAATCCTTGGTCCAAGTATTTTTAGTTCCTCCCCATGTTTCTTCAAAGCTTTGATTGACTTGGTTGTGAAAGGAGTTATAGCTTTGTCTATCTGCTCCCTGAATTATTCATTTAACTTCTCTTTGGTTCTTGGAACATTATCACTAGAATAGATACTAGTGACACCAAAAAGGGAATCTTGAAGATCAACTTTTGTAATACATGCATCTTCTTCTAATTTATTCATCTCCTCTTCCATGTCCAGTTATATGCTCAACCAAAAAGATAAGAGATAATCTTCTTGTTTCACCTTCTTTGTAGAAGAAGCTATTTGTTTTTCAACCAATATTTTCTCACTTAAATTCACTATTACTTCTAGACTTTGCTATTAGAGTTTGTAAATACCATTCGTATTTTCAAACTTAGTTCTTGTTTATTTTATTTCAACTATCTTATCCAAAATTTCTTGATGAACATCTAGGACACTTGGGAAAAGTTCCTAGAATTTTTGCTTCATTTTATCTATCCATTTATCTATAGCCCTTGCCCTATCCCCTGTTTCCTATACCTTAGCTATTACTTGTGGCTTAATTAGTTCTCCTAAGGTAATTTATTGTTAGGGAAAATATTTGTCCACTTTAGAAATTATTTCACATAATTGTGCATTCTGTTCCTTTAGCTTTGCCTTGGCAGCCTATTCTTCATCCAACTTCTTAAAAAGAGAATCAATCAAATTTTGAGTGTCTTCCTTCAAATTATCATTTGTTACTTCTCCAAGGGGTATTCTTATAAAAGTTAAGTCATGCCTAGTGACTTCTTATTTGCTCATTCCTTGGGGAGGAAATGCTAACTCAACAAATTTTTGGCCTGAAGATTTAATTAGTAACTTTGAAGTTACTTTAGATGATTTTGGTTTCTTGCCTCTTTTATCTAGAATTTTCAATAATTTCAAATCTATCTCCTCAAGATTTATCACTTCCTTTGATCTAGAAGTATTTTGTGCAGCCAGGCAAGATGAGAAATCAATTGACATGGAAGTGCTAGAATGAATGATTACCTGATGCTGGTGACTATCTTAAACTATTAGTTCCTAAGTTGCCATCTCTCCTTGAGATTCCTCTATAGATTTAGAAACTTGATTTTTAGGCTATACTTCCTCAGTTTCTATTCTTTTCTCAACCTCTATTTCTTCTTCTTTGTCTTTTTCTCATTCACCCATAACCTCCTTCTCAATTTTAATTACTAGCTCTTATTAAGAAGTCTCTTGAATTTTTTTTTCCTGTGAATTTACTTCTTCAGGTTCTTTTTCAATTGTATGTGGCTCAACCAAAGGATATGGTGGTGGTGAAGTAGGTGCAATGGAAGTGGAATGAGTAGAGGTGGGAATAGAAGGAGCAATGGGAGAAGAAATAGGAGTAGTAGAAACCAAGGTGATGTAGAAATAGTTGGTTGTGTCGGCTCCTTATATTTTAAAACTAAGAAGGTATCATCAACCTTTTTCATTAGATTTAACTTATTTATAGGAACCTAACTACTTTCTCCTTGTATTATCTCTTTCATCTTCTTTCCCACTCTAGTAGTCTCATTTATCAACTCCTTCATGCAATAACCATTATCAAGTAGCCAATTAGAAATCATCACCAAAACATTTGAAGTCCTTTTTAAATTTTTTTTGTCATGATTATCTCAAAAAATATTCACTAGAAGTGGGGCACTATCTCCTCCTATTGTATGAAAAGCATCAATAGTAATAATACCATAATCTTTCATGTCCTCAGTAATGGCAGCCAAGTCAAATGTATGAATTTGTTCAATGATCATCCTATTGTTATCCCTTCTTCTTACATCAAACTCATACCTACAATCAATCCAAAAATATTCTAATGCTAGGATATGCATATATTCAAGGGAAACTGTATTCTATGCCACACCTCTACAATCAAAATTTTCCTTGGCATTAAAATGTGTCTTACTATAATGATGATTCATCTCTTTTTGCACATTTATTGCCTTGTAAATATTGGGGAAATAATAATGGATAATTAAAATATGAAAATTAATGGCTCCCTTGTGAGCCTTAGACTACAAATCATGAAACTCAACCAATTGCCTACAAACTTCCATAAGGATCCACTTGTTACTTGGATACCTTGGTAGCTTGACAGGTGTTCTTGAGAAACATCCAACTCTAAGATATGATAAATTAAGAAATTGAATGACAATGTAGCCATATAGAGAGACTACATGCCATGCCTCATTTGATACTCTTCTATGCTTCAAAGATATCACAAACTTGCAAATAAGCTCATAGAAGAAACCATCATTTACTACAATGTAATATTTGTAGCATTCTTCAAGGACTAGCTGAGGATAATATTCATATATTGGTATTGTTGATAGTGTACCATTAGTATTTAACCTTGAGAAGTCTCCACTAGAGGCTATTGTATATACAAGATATGAATTCATTTTGAAATCGAAGGTTTGTAATACATTCTTCAACTGTTAATCCATGTTATCACTGATCATTGTTGCCCAATCAATCTTGAAAAAATTATGAGTCACGTCAATGGTCCTAATATAGGCATACATCCAGGGTGAAAACCATTTGGTTTTCTTTTGTCCATTGATTCTACACAAAAGTTGAATGATGTCATCCACTTCCTGAACAAAATCTGATCTGACAATGTGCTTGGGGAACCTTAAAGGTGTTTTCTTTTGTTCAAGTAATATGTATTCATAATCTCTTTATTACTTTGGTTTCCCACTTCTTCTCAAACATCTCAATTTAAATATCAATCACTTTTGGTGAGGTTGGGATCTTTAAACAATAGTTAAGGTATTGAACATTTAAACTCACAACCACATTTCTAGTAGCATCTCTTACCACCCTGGTCAAACAATCATAGTACTTAGTAAATGCTAACACAAACTTGAGAATCTGAGCTAAACTTGGGAAAGCTACAACTTGAAGAATCCCACTATTGGTCATGGAGTGTTAGAGTTTAGTCTTTGTAGGGGCCATTGATCTTTCCAAAATCTTAGTCATAGATACGTGTTCCATGTTTGTGTCACATATTTCAGTGAGTTTAGAAATAATACTTGACTCAATGGGGTATCCTTTGTATTCATACTTCATTTTTAGTTCTTGGAATTTGACCTTCTTTGATTTTTATTTACCCTTCTTGCTTAGTTATATAATCTCTTCAAGTGTTAAATCTAGGGCCTCCTCAATGATCTTGCCTTGTAATTCCAATTCCACTACTTCTTCTTTTGACCTTCCTGAACTCTCTGATTCAGACATTGGCTTTTGGAAAATTTTAATGACCTTGAAAAGTATTTTTCAAACACTCACTGACTAATCCAATTGGTTTATAAAAGTTGAAAAGAGTTAACTCTTTATTCTTTGAAATATTTCTAAACAAGTTTCAGGTTCTAAGTAATTGGAAATTTTTGAAATACTAAGTATCTTGCCTTTAAGTAATAAGGCTTAGAAACCCTAAATAGGTCTTATAAGAGCATAAGCCTTTATGTTCTTTATAAGTTCTGGCTTTTGAGAGATAAATATTTCAAGTTTTAACAACAAATTACTTCAATTCAAAAGCCCGAAGTAAGTAATTTCAAGAAACTCGAAGAAGTACTAAGGCAAAGAAAACTCAAGCAGGTCTTAGATGATGGTTCGTGGGTTTACTCAAGGTCAAGACTTCAGGTTTACTTAAGCGAGTTACTTCGGTTCAAAATATTGAAGTAACAAGATTTTAGGAACTTGAAGAAGTCTTTTGGGAGTCAGGTTTTTGGTAGGAAGGTCCTTGCTAGTAAAAACCCAAAGTTATGAAGGTTAAGAAATCTGAAGAGGTATTGGGGAAAGGGAAACCTAATTGAGTAAAATTTTAATGTAGTTTTGGGTTTCCTACATCATTTAATTAGGATAAGGGATCTCAAGAAAGAAGCAATGGGAAACCTGAAGGATTAGGGCCTTTGTGAATCAAGGTTTTCAGGGCAAGTTACTAGGTGTCAAAAACCCAAAGTAAGAAAGAGGGACTGGTAAACTTGATTAGGTAGGGAAATTGGAAAACTAGGGCTTGCATGAATATTTTTTATTTTTAAGTTTTTAACATGAATAAAATGTGATAAGAGATTTTGATATTAAAATTTTTCAATTAAAACAACTTTTACACAGAATTTGAAAGAGAAAACAAAACAAAATAACACCTATAGTTAAAAAACTATGGCAACATGAGAAAAAGAAAATGGGGATTAAACAACCTAAAAGAAGTGAAAAATAAATTGAAATTGGTTTCGTAATAACTTACTTACCTCAAATACAAATGGGTCAAGAAGAAAATCACTCGAAATTGCTCCAAAGAATAAAAATGCACGGCTCAGGGTTCGTATGGGCTATTACTTGTTTGAATGACTTGGAAATGAGGGGAAATTTCTCAAATTTATATAAATGCCAATGAATTTATTGCAAGCATGGAATATCCATGTCATCCCTTACCTTTTTTATTAGGCTCTTTGAATTACTTTATTTATTTTAAGTAATGAAGTAAATCACTTTTGGAATCCTAATTTGGTCTAGGTTCATGAGTAATTTAGTTTTATGAACTGGAACTACTTTTACTTATGAATTTAAATAAGTAAAGCACTTTCACAATCTTGATTTGGACTATAGAATGTTATTCAGGTTTTTGGGACAACTTTTGTTTTTCAAGTAAAGTAACTCGGGAAACCTGATTAGAACTAGGGATTATTGGTTAGGTTCTTCAGACTACTTAAATAATTTATTTTGGTAAGTAAAGTAATTTGAGAAACTTGAATTGGTCTATGAGGAGTGAATCAGGTTCTTGGGATAACTTAACTTATTTTCAAGGAAGTAAAGTAACTTAGAGAACCCAATTTTTGTTGAAAATGAACTAAGTTACTTTTAGCTTGTTTTAAGTGTTGAAGTGGATGAGTAAAAGGATTTAAGTGATGTTTATAAGAAAATTCCTTTATTTATATAGAGTAATTTAGGAGAAACTGAGGAAAGTAAACAACAAATGAAAAACAAGACTAATAGAACTCAAGTTCTTTATTCAGGAGACTAACTTCAAGCAATATAATTGACACAAACAAGACCAAAATTTAATTTAAAAAAAAAAAGAGGGTTTCCCAAAATTTTGAACTGTCAAATTTTGGGGATACCACAACCAAAATAGGCATGAATGATCTCCAAATTGGAAAATGTGACTTGGTAATGTACAACCAAAAATAGGCATGAATGATCATCTGGGAACAATGTACTCTTGTGAATGATTGAAACATGTCTCCTAGGGGATACCTTGAATGTACTTGTTGATGGGAATTTTGTTACATACTAGAAACATACTTTCCCTCATCTCTCTCCTTTGAAAAAAATGTCTATGGATTCCTTTGCCCATCAGATTATATTTGCTAGTGCACCTAATTTATTTTTGATTTGGTTATACCTTAGTAGTTAAAGTGTGAGTTAATGTATATATTATGAAGAATGAGTATGTATTTTATATTGTAGTTTAGAATCAATATTTGTTGATACATTTAATCACTAGTTAAACACACAAAAATTACGTGAGCTGATGCAATATGTAACTTGCATTTTACAAAAGATCAATATTTTAATCATTTCAATTACTTTGCAGAATGTCTTTGGGTGTAAAAATAATTACCACACTTAAAAGGTAGAAGGTGGCCTCACTTAAAGAGAATTTGGATAAAAGGTAGAAGAAGGCCTCACTCCAAGATAATTTGGATAGAGTACCGTATAAAATACCAAAACTAAAATTAAATCCACATAAACATCTTCCATTTTATAGTGGCGACAAAATTCCTCTTGTTGATTGGTATTTTGAATTTTTTAGTCAACCAAACATGCATCCAATTATATACTTGTTTAGCACTACATCGAGAAAAAAATCTTCTCTAATTGGAATAATCCTAGCCTGTGATAAGGATGAACTTGAATATGCCCTTCAATTCAAACTAGAAGTATGGAATGAAGAAGAGGGAATTATCCATTGAGCTACAACTACTTTTAATAAATTTACACCAGTAAAATGGAGTTGACAAAAAATAATATTTATCCTTTTTATGAAACATTGGGGTTTCATTTGAATAGCTATGACAAACTTCAAATGTTTGGGTCGATAGATAGAGATAATTTGGTCAATAGAATACAAAACATGTTGAAATAAAAAC
Source organism: Torreya grandis (assembly GCA_037957365.1). Classification (NCBI taxonomy): domain Eukaryota; kingdom Viridiplantae; phylum Streptophyta; class Pinopsida; order Cupressales; family Taxaceae; genus Torreya; species Torreya grandis. The sequence continues at coordinate 2,765,198 of JARHVA010001541.1, read as the reverse complement.
ATTAACTAGTGGTAAAAAAATCTAATTTCCACCATGCAAACATGTATTTAAGATACCCTACAAACATGAGAGAATCAACATTGAAGAAAACAATAGAAGCAAGGGAAACATATTTGTATGTAGAATTGAAAGAGGCCATACAAGTACTCACACCAATGGAGAAAAATAATATCAAACAAAAGGTTGAAAAAATTTTGTTGACACAAAATTCTGATGAGACATACAGTGAATTCTCTACATGGTATATTTCCTCTAGAAATTACGCCTTGAACGTTACTGTACAACTTTATGAATAGGGGGACACAAGGATCAAAATAAGAAATCTCAATGAAAGAGGGGTGAATGATATAATTCATTCATTTGTAAAAAATAATGAGGTTCCAATGAATGATGCTTTGTTAATTCCTTTTGATCCAATCGACTTGTGAACTTTTTATTGAATCAAAGGAAGTCCTAGAAGATATGATGGAGGAAAAAACTACAAAGTTCAAAATTGTAGATGGCCAACACACCATTACAATACAATAGAGAATTCTTTCAGAGGAGGACTACAATACACAATCATTGAGAAATAAATGTTCTTTTAGAAGGGAAATATTTTTAAAAACTTATACTCCATTCAATATTGTGCATAAAATATGTAATCAATATAATGAAGCCAATGAAACAATTTATAAGGATTTATTTATAGAAAGAGTTTGATCTACACGTGACCTTATCAAATTGAGAGGTTGGAAGAATCTTGAAACAAGGAAGAAAAAGTTGGAAGAAATACATGAACAAGATAAACACTTATTCACATAAATGAACTGTTTAACACAACAACTGGAGGAGAGATAATGCCTTCTTTTCATGGAACAACCCATTTGGGATTGTCTTGATAAGGCATTTGATTTTTTTGAAACTATTGCTTTCCAAGTTTAGATAAGCAAGATTTAAATCTGATTGGTACAATAATACTTAGAAATATTCAAGAGCTTCAAACAAACAAAAATGTAGAACTAGCAGATTTATTGAAAAAAGGGTATATTTCCTTCTTGAAAACCTTTGGGTAAAAAAACATGGATAATTGGTGCAAAAAAGTGAAGCTGGAAAGTAACATATTATCAAAAATTGTATTTTATTTCAATAGCCATGATACGACACTACCATTAGACCAAACAATCACACCTGAAGAGGTAAAGGAGCATTATAAATTTTCTACAAAAAGGTTTGATGATTTGTGTCCTAAATAAAAGTATTTCAAAAAATAAAAAATGTTGGGAAGCATTATCTCAAGATTCATTAATCATATTGAAAATTTATCTACATAATGATAGAGGTCAGTGTTTTAGGACAGATATAGAAAGATTCAACTACTATTATGACCCCCTGTCTTTGGCCATCCATTTTAGAAGATTTTAGTGAAACATTCATTCTTGGTGTGGATGCCAATTTGATAATTATTGATCTTCTGAATCTCACTAACGTTCTTTAAGGAAGAACATCTTCACCTATTTCTTTAGGCATTGGTTGAAAAAATTATTATCAGGGCCTTCAAAATATTCAACATCCATAGCATAGAATACTATCTTGCCATTTAGACCTCTCTAAAGAATCTGCATGTTCGTGAATTATGTTACACGCAAGATACAGGTGTCATAATATGGGGTCCAGATAGTTATGGATTCGATTGGACACATATTATAGGTTTCAATTTTTTTTAGGATCTAGCTCATTTTTAGTTGCCAGGTTTTTGCCTCCATTTTCAATAAAGTAGATTAGAGGATGGTTTTGACATCTACAAAGATATACCAACATTTCAAATGATTGGATCGCAAAAAATAGGAAGGCCATTCACAAATTATCTAGATACCATCTTTTAGGAGACACTTATCTCTACTTTCAATGATCCAAATGTGTGTAACGTCATAGGGGTATATACAGGGGCTGGATTGACACATGTTTGTATAAAATTGAAAATAAATTTATCTTGAATTACATAAACTAAAAAACAAATGATTTTTAATGTTCAATTTCAATTTTTTTTGACAAATTTAGAGCAACCAATATAAGAACAACCGCTTCGATCACTACCAGGTGCATAACATTTTTAATTTTTTTTATAATCATGCTTCATTTTCCAAATATAGCATCTTAACAATCTTTCAATGTATATGTTTTATTATTCAAACCTAACAACTTAGTAATCTTTCATTGTGTAGCACCAACAACATTGCATACAAGTGATGAAACAATAATAACAAAAAATCATATCAATGAACATGACACATCACAAGATGAAGAAGGTAACATATTAAGATCATATATATTTTTTTAATTATATAATGTTTTACTTATCAACAATCCATAACACTGATAGAATATTTCTTCATCTATTTCTGTCTCAATTAAAATAGCACACAATGCATCTCTAACACTTTGTGTCTACAACACAACAACCCATGACACAGCTCTGCAAGTTGGTGCCTCCACAAAAAAAAACACAAGGTAAAACTTTACCACAAGAATTATTTTTAAAATACAAATATCAAATCAATTTATAATGAGAATTTTTAGTTAATACATTATATAATAATTTGCAGGGAATAATGAACCAAAGTTTCAACGAAAGAGTGCACACATACAAACTACAAAAAAAGGTGAAAACCCCTTTCAATAAATGCATAATTATACAATTTCATACAAGTATAGAATATATTAATTAACTTTATTTGTTTAAACACATTACAATTGAATTTTTCTTCATGGACAGGAGATTGTAGAAGACAATAAAATATAGATTTGCATCAGCTTGGGATTTGGAAGTGTGGTTCATTATATTATTGTGTAGACTAAATGTGGTTGTATTTACCCATTAAAATGTTGTTTACAAGTTTAATTTACCAATTACAATGTTGTTTACAAGTTTAATTTATCCAGTTTAAAATAACATAATATGTGTTATACTATGTCTTCAATATAATAAATTTTGATGTTGAGTATCCATGATAGTGTTCTTTATCAATAAAAAACAATAAAGTATATTAACATGCTAGAAATAATTATATTGCTATTGATTCAAATAGATTTTAATTTGATGTGTCTTATTGTAAGTATATGAAGGGGGTTCAACTATTAAGGTGTATTATATTTTGATTTGAATTTAGTGATAGTGAACTATGACTTATAAGAGTAAATCCTATTTTATTTTCTGTGATGGGCTACGTAAACATATAAATATGTTTTAGTATTCATAAGAGTCATAGCTAATAGTTTCATTATTATAAAAATATTAATAGATTTTGGTTGATCAATGTTAAATTCCTATCAACGTCTATGAGAAACAAGTTATGGCTAAACTGGACTGATTCAGATTATGATACATTCATGGTCAAGTTATACGGATTCAATATGAACTTTTATATGCATATGTGTGTTACAAAACTGGGAATAGAAATGGTATATCCATGTATAATGAGTATTATATTTATAAATTTCTTGAGCATGTACTTATTTTTATGTGTTTATATGAATCTTTATAAGATTTAAAGAAATGCAAAAAAAAAATGAATCAAATGAAATGCATTATGTTTTTATGTTACAATAAGAAATGCAAATCAAAATCATATCAACGACTAGTCTAGTAACATGTAAAAAAACTTCTTAATTTTTTTTATGTTATATCTCTTATAATTTAATATTTTTATTAATAAATGATTCATTTCTTTTTTAACAAATTGCAAACATTTTGAAGGAGGAGGTAAAAAAGACATCTAAAAAACTATTGATTTTGGGGTTGGACGAATTATTATTTGTTGTGCACAAAACAAAAGATATGAAAATGAATGATACAGGAAAAAAATAAGATTATAAAATTGAAAATATGTCATACTACATTCGAGATCATTTCAATGAAAATTTGAAGGTAGCACTGTAGTATTTTTCTCACGTTGGTATTTGGTTAATGATAGAGGACAATCATTTGAGGGTACTCATTCAAGCCATGGGTTACACAAGTTCAAATTTCATTTTTGTTTGGGGGAAAAAATATTCTAAGCCATTCAATATAAACATAAAAAAATTGGATGAAGTTATTTTTAAAGGGACCTTCGGAGATGATTTTTCAATTCCCAACACGTTCATTGATTGTAATTCTCAAAATTGTGTTACAAGTCAAAAATTAAAAATGAGTTATGTTACGTCAAGTAGATATAATGGAAATTAAAGTTATAAATATGAAAAGGATTGGAGAATCAAAATGACGTCAATCATCACATTCTTGGGAGAAAGCAAAAAATTCATGCCAACAGTTGTGAACCAATGTTTAGAGAGATGTAACTTCGCATGATTCTTTCAAGTGTATTTATTGATTATAAACTATAATTCTAGTAATAAACATTAATATCATCAATTTCATACAAATCAATTCTAAATTATTTTAAAAATAGTTCTGAATTAATTTCAAAATAATTGATTCTAATTTACAATTACTTTGCTCTAGTTATTAGTACAATTTGATTTATGGTTGGAGATTCCCTTAAATTATTGAATTAGTATATTGACACTTGCTCATTCAAAAGACTTTCCCAATGAACAACAAACAAATTATTGTTATTGAAATGTTTTATTATGTAGATGAACTAGATTCAATCTTAATATGTTTTCATCTATAATTTGGCCAATAAAATAGTGCCACATGTCCCAACTATGGAAGCTAATTCAAAGGATCAATGATCGGTATGAAGGCCCATAAGGGTGCAATGAGTTTGAAATAGTCTAATATATTTAAAATGATATGCTCCCAAATGGTTTGAAATAATTAAAAAATTTTGGAATATAGAAAAGTTATATGATATTTATGGAGAAAATATTCTCCACTCCACTTTAGTGGGTATAATTTCAAATTATTTATCATCTATGACCCAATTTAATCGAAATGATATATGCTCAAATGGTTTGAAGTAGTATAATTTATTTGGAAAAAACAAATTTATTTATATTTGGAGAAATTTTTTTATGAATCATTGACCATTTTATAGGTATAGGTCTAAATTATTCAAAATAGCCCTATTTACTCAAAATGATATATGCCCAAATGCTTTGAAATAATCTAATTTATTTATAATATAACAAATTTATTTTTGAAGAAAATTATCTTCAGTCCACTTTAGGGGTATAAGTCCATTTTATTTAAAAAAGACTAATTTATTCAAAATGATCTATTTCCAAATGGTTTTAAACACTCCAATTTATTTAGAATATATGAAATTTATTTTTTGGAGAAAATTTTCTCCACTCTACTTTGCAGGGTGTAATTCCACATTATTCAAAATAGTTCAATTCATTCAAAATGATCTATGGCCCAAATGGTTTGAAACAATCCATTTTATTTGGAACATAAGAAAAAAAATTGGAGAAAAATTTCTCCACTCTAGTTTAGTGGGTTTGAGTCCAAATTATATGAAATAGTCATTCCTATTGAAATTATGGGAATATTTATGAATTTATATAGCCTCCTTCAACTTCTCACCAATGGTAAAAAAATGCATGCATATTTCAAATGGTTCTATACCACTTGAAATAATGGTTCTCTAGTCCCTATTAATTTAATGGTATTAGGATTGGAAAAGAATCAATTAAAACCATGTCTAAGAAGAGGTGTGTAAAGAATTGAATGTTTGTGTGGAGCCCCTTATGTGTTGGTGTGTATCATATTCATAATTGATGTGAGGCCTACCTTAGTGTGTTTACTAAGGTGTTTATTATTATGTGTACCACATAATTAATTTTCATATTTAATGTGGTAGTTATCCTCATATTTATGAAAATGTTAGGTGTAACTTAGGGAATGATTATAAATTTCACTCCACTAATAATAATATCTCACTCAACTTCTAATTTTCCTATATAATGACCATTAGTGTTCTTGTGGAAAGAAATGGAGCTCAGAGTCATCCTTGAGCTAGTGGAAATGTAGTATTTTAAAAAGTCTTATTTTGGTGCAATCATTACTACTTGTACAAAATGCATTGTATATTACATATAGTTAATATAATGTATCTTTGTTGGTGAATCTTTCTCTTGTATTAATACTTTATGTAGATGCTATATATTGAAAATATCATGTACTTTATCTTTGCTAACATGGTTTCAAGTATAAGTGTTGTATTCCTCAATATGGATTTAGATTTATGTTATCATTTTTAATATGGTAGTCAAAGCCATTTATAATATTATATTAGGAGTATATCCATTCTTCATAGATATCCATTATGTATTTTTTTATTCTTTAGCAAGCTTGACATTCCCATACAACTTCTCTAATTGTTTTACAATTTTTTTAAGCCAATCCTTTTGGGGTTTTAAAAATTTCCCACTAGGTAACTTTCTATGCTAGATCATTTATGAGCCAACCCTTATGGTGATTTCAAAATCATTTTTGTTACTAGTTCTATCATCTGACCAACCATGGGTTTTTAAAATCACACTAAGTATGTTTTTTGCCAGAGCATTTTTGAGCTAACCCTTTTAGGGTAAATCATTTTGTATTTTGTTCACTTCCAATTCTCTAATCAATCCAACCTTTCAAACTTTATTTCCTTGCATGCTAGTTTAATTTTCAGCCTTCCTCATTGTCTCTAATCAGTATTCAACCTTGTCTATTTTTTATATTACATTCTAGGGGAAAAATTATTCTTGCTAATAATTTATGTATACCTTAAATACTTGTATCTATAGATCATAGGTGATATTGTAATGCTTTATGAATGTTTGACATGAATATCAATTCTCATGTGTATATTGTATTTTTGAGTTATCAATCAAATTAAAATTTGACTCAAAAAATATGATAAAAAATAGATTTAAAAAATGTGATTACCTTTTTATTTTCTACAAGTTAAATAAATGTTTTTATTATCATTGCATAGATGAAGTCAAAAGAGGATTTGCACTCTCCCACAAAGAGAGGGATTTGACAAATTAGATCTTTAGGAACATGTGGGAAATAGGCCATCCTATGGAAACATAATTAAGAGGATGTTGCATAGTGTGGATTGTGTTGGGTCAAATTTTCATACTACTACACATCATGATATGAAGAAGATTACCATAACCCTTAGGCACCTCAATGATCTTACCAAATGTACATTTGTTATTAAATTTTTATTTTTAATTACATTTGTTTATTATTCTTAGATATATATGGGGATTGTATTTATGGGCTCCCAACCCTAAAGTAGCCACGAAAGGCCAAAAGACCATAACAACCAAACATTACAATAGGACCAGCCACCCTCGGTGGCAAGCAAAAAAGACTAGGACAACCATAATGATAGAAACCAATAGACACAAAACACCAAAGCTAGAGACAAAAAAATAAAGTTCATATTTAAACTATACCCACCAAAGCTTCCTCCTCAGAATCTAGGACATAGACAACTTCTGCACCCTTGATATTTTTCACTACAATCCTAGGCCAAAAATACACTTTCACTTTTTTCCCCACACCTTCATCATTAGCAACCGGAAGCATAGAATTGCTTATGTTTCCTAGAGCCTAGCTTCCATAAAATATTTCCCAAAATTTACTACACCAGGACAACATTGTGAATTCCTTCTATTGTATCCATTTTACCAATTTTTTGATAGCTTCCACCCTACACCTTCCTTGCTGATGCTCGTGTATTTTTTCCAACTCAGGGATTTGGGTCTTGAGTTGCTCTAAAATAATATTTGAGAGAAGCTTACCCTCTAGAGAGCCATGCTATGAAACTTTCTTATGTAGATCCTCCATGAAATCAACCAAAATAAAAAAACATGTCTATAACACCCTCAAAGTCGAGAGAGGTACCACTCTAAGACCATATCTCTTAGAGAATGGTAGACTTAGGAATGGTGATAGATCATGAAGCAAGATTTTATTAACTAGCCCCACTCATACCTCTAGTCACACACAAAAGGCTGTCACTTTGGCCACCACTTCTATGTCAGATATTAGCACCATCAAATCAAAAGAAAATAATGCCATGATTTATGAATTCATGCAACTACCCACCCCATGTAGTAGGAACTATAACCCTGAGACATCTGAAATTGCCTTTAAAAACTCTTCTAATGGCAACTAGAAGATGTGAAATAATCTTGCCCTCGAGACATGGCCCATGAAAGACATTTCTCAAGCTTTGTTTCCCCTTTGAATGCTAGAGACTACTAGAGCAATGTCTATTATATCTTCCATTCTGACACCCTTTACTCCTACCTTCACCGAATCCAGCAGACCCTACCAATATCCAATTCACATAAAAACTAGGGATGTCATTATGATAAAGAGAGTTGTCCGCAAAGCCCCCACATGTCAAGAGTGGTTGTTGCTTAAACAAATGATGCTTAGATATCCAACATCAATGCATCCTTGCATGAAAAACTCCCCAATGTGTGAGGAAGATGCCATGCATTTATTAATTGGACATTCAACAAAAATTCCCCAAACTAGTGGACCTCCAAAATTAACAAAACACTCCCCCCCTCCAATTGGTAGAGGTCAATCATAAAGTTAGATGAACAACCACACCATAGTCTATCCTTAACCAAGCTCAATTGAAGAAATATTTGGGAAATCATCCCATGCTACATAAACAATGTCATTTTTGCATTTCTCTTTTTGGTCGATACCATAATTTGCCAAGAAATTATTTGTAGTATTTTCCTCATGGTATAAATGTTTAAATCTTACTTTAGAAAAAAGCTCTAAGTTTTTCCAGGTGTTAGAAAAAATATTCTCCTAATGCCATGCTTTTGCCTCTTTCCTTTCTAGATCAGAGATCATTACTTGGTAATCACCTTCAATCAATAATTTGGGGATACCACATTGGAGGGCCATATCTATACCCAAAGCAAGAGCTTGTGATTCAACCTCATTATTTGTGTCATCCTAAAGTTTTATCAACACTGCTCAAATTAAGGAGCCACTATAGTCCCTAATGACACAACCCACTCCTGAAGCTCTAAGATTTCCATGAGAGGCTCCATCAAAATTGAGCTTGAACCATCCCCCAGAGGAGAAGTCCATTTTTGTTTGCTTTTTTGAACTTTACTGCCAATGGTGATTGACCCATTAATAGGGGGATATAAATTAAATTCCATTTTTCTACCATTTTCATATCCCATATATAAAATTTAATAGAGTAATGCACCCTACTAGAGAAAGCCACTTTCCTTGCCAAGAGGCCAAATATTTCTCAAAATCCTGAATTATTTGAGATCAATGAAAGAGCCGAAAGGTTCCAAAAAAGATAGGAACACCTAAGTATTTGGAAGGAAGTTTAACAATCTTGAAATCCAACACCAAAGAAATGGTTTGTTGGATTTGTTCAGAGCAATTTATAAAGAAAATTTTAGATTTGTACCATTTACCAACTGACCAGATGTTGCCTTATAACTAGATAGGATCCCTTTGAACATTTGCACCTCCCTAACAGAGGCATGGCCAAAAATGAACGTGTCATCTGTAAATTGATGATGCATAATATTCTCCATCCCTTTAGCCACCTATATACCCCTTAAATAATTAGCATCCTTAGCCGTAGACACCGATCTTCTCAGGGCTTCTACCACTAAAATAAAGAGGAATGAGGATAATTGATCTCCTTGATAGAGACCTCTAGAGGATTGGAAGAATCCATTAGGGCTACCATTAATCAGAATAAAAAAATTTGGACTAGATATACAACCATAAATCCATTTACACCAAGTTTTACTAAAACCAAAATTCTCCAAAACTTTGATCAAGAAGTGCCAATTTACCTTGTCATAGGCTTTACTAATGTCAAGCTTCACCAAAATACCTCTCCTATGTGACTTTTTGAGAGAATGCATAATTTCATGAACCACTATGATCCCCTCTTGAATTTTTATCCTTAGGACAAACCCTGCTTGCTCCATAGAGATTAAGAAGGGGAGAATCTTCCTAAGTCTTAATGCCATAGCTTTAGCAATGATTTTATAAACTGTATTACATAAAAATATCAGATTATAGTCCCCAAAGGATTCTTAGGTTTCACCTTTTTGGAAAAGATAAATAAATGTAACGTTAAGCTCCTTCAGGATTTTATATTTTTTCTCAATTCTTCCACCATCTATCATACCTCCTCACCCATAATTTCCTAGAAGGCCTAGAAAAAGTCTATTGGGAAGCCTTCTCAGGCTAGTTGTAATCATTGCTAGTATTTTTGAACTAATTATAGTCATTGTTGGTATTCTTAGATCGATTGTGACAGTTGTTGGTATTCTTGGATTGGTTGTGACCATTGTTGTTATATTTAGTATATGTGGTAAATGATTACTTAAGGGTCTGGACTCTCGATTGTGTCCCAAACAAATTCGTAGCTCTAGTAAAAAACAAATACCAATCAAAATAATAATAATAATAATAAAATGATATCACATGTTTTAACATATGCTTTATTTAAATAATATTAATGTATTTAAAGAGTTTACAAAGATAAGACGCATGTTTAGAATAAATGTTATTATAGACTTATATATTATGATGTGATTGGTTATTATAAGGTAAAAGTTTGACAATTATTATATATATTATGACAATTATTAGATAATATTATAATAATTATGAGGTATTGTGTGATCAAATTTTATTTCAATGCTAAATAATGAAATCTATAGTATAATTGTTATGAAATTCAAAATTATTAGAATCAAATGGTTAATATTGATCGGGTACTCTTAAAATATGGTGGAACGAGAGCTCTGCTAGGGTTTGCTAGCATGTCTGAGGTCACATCACCATTAATCTCTAGAAAGATATATTCTTTATTGTTTATTCAATAAGCTCACTCATTTATTATGCTACAACCAACTCTTTATCATTCATAAGGAAACAATTGTCTTCCTTTAAATGTCTTCCTCTTCAGGTCCTACAAAATTTGTTATAGGGGTTTTTTATGGAGCTATGAAAATCAATGGCACCGAAGTGAACATAGAAATTTGCTCCTAAAGTATTTTATTAGGTATTGATAGTGCCCTTGAAAACCCACTTGATGTTGTGTTAGAATGTCCTAAGTTTGATAAATCTTGAAGTTATTTTGAGCATTTTACTAAAGTAGCTTATTTTGTCGACTAAGTCCTTATCAAAAGTACCTTGAAATCTTACGTGAAAAACACTTAAATGGCCCCTCATGGTGTTAATATTGAAGGTATTCAAAACCTTTTTATTTAAATTTATTAATTGGACATCCAACAAAAAGCCCCCAAACTAGTGGACCTCCAAAATTAACAAAACACTCCCCCTCTCCAATTGGTAGAGGTCAATTGCAAAGTTAGATGAACAACCACACCATAGTCCCTCCTTAACCAGGCTCAATTGAAGAAATATTTGGAAAATCTTCCCATGCTACATGAACATTATCAGTTTTGCATTTCTCTTTTTGGTCGATACCACAATTTTCCAAAAAAATAGTGGTAGTATTCACTTCATGGTAGCAATGTTTAAATCATACTTTAGAAAAAATATCTAAGTTTTTCTAGGTGTTATAAAAAATATTCTCCAAATGCCATGTTTTTGCCTCTTTCCTTTCTAGAGCAGAGATCAATACCTGGTAATCACCTTCAATCAATAATTTGGGGATACCACATTGGAGGGTCATATCTATACCCAAAGCAAGAGTTTGTGCTTCAGCCTTATTATTTGTGTTATCCTAAAGTTTTCTTGACAATGATCGAATTAAGGAGCCACTATAGTGCCTAATGACACAGCCTGATTTTGAAGCTCCAAGATTGCCATGATAGGCTCCATCACAATTGAGCTTGAACCATCCGCCCGTAGGAGGAGTCCATTTTTTTTTGCTTTTTCAAAATTTACTGCTAATGGCGATTGACCCATTAATAGGGGGATAGAAATTAAATTCCATTTTTCTACCATTTTCATATCTCATCTAGAAAATTTAATAGAGTAATGCACCCTACTAGATAAAGCCACTTTCCTTGCCAAGAGGCCAAACATTTCTTGAAATCCTAAATTAGATGAGACCAATGAAAGAGCTGAGACGTTCCAGAAAGAGAGGAACACCCAAGTGTTTGGAAGGAAGTTTACCAATCTTGAAACCCAGCACCAGAGAAGTGGTTTTTTGGATTTGTTAAGAGCAATTTATAAAGAAAATTTCAGATTTGCACCCATTTACCAGCTGATCAGATGCTACCTCATAACTAGATAGGATCCCTTTGAAAATTTGAACCTCCTTGATAAAGGCTTGGACAAAAAGGAATATGTCATCCTTAAATTGATGATGCATAAGATTATCCATCCCTTTAGCCACTTGTATACCCCTTAAAGAATTAACATCCTTAGTCACAAACACCACTCTTCTCAAGGCTTCCACCACTAAAATAAAGAGGAATGGGGATAAAATATCTCCTTGACAAAGACCTCTGGAGGCTTGTAAGAATCTAGTAGGGTTACCATTAATCAGATTAAAAAAATTTGGACGAGATATAAAACCATAAATCCATTTACACCAAGTTTTACTAACACCAAACTTCTCCAAAACTTTGATCAAGAAGTGCCAATTTACCTTGTCATAGGCTTTACTAATGTCAAGCTTCACCAAAATACCTCTCTTATGTCACATTTTGAGAAAATGAATAATTTCATGAACCACTATGATCCCCTCTTGAATGTTTCTCCTTAGGACAAACCCTACTTGCTCCGTAGAGATTAAGAGGGGGAGAATCTTCCTAAATCTTAATGCCATAGCTTTACCAATGATTTTATAAACCATATTACATAAAGATATCAAATTATAATCCCCAAAGGATTCCTAGGTTTCACCTTTTGGGAAAAGAGAAATAAAGGTAACATTAAGCTCCTTCAGGATTTTAGATTTTTTCTTGATTCTTTCACCATCTGCAATACTTCCTCACCCAAAATTTCCCAGAAGGCCTAGAAAATATTTGTTGGGAATCCATTTGGGCCAAGAGATTTATCTTTCTCCATCAAAAATAATACAGCTTGACTTCCTCTAGCATAAAAGGGTGCCAAAAGTTTCTCATTTTGGTCCACAGACACTTTATGAGGGATGAAAGATAGATTAGAATTTTGAGCTTGTAGATCCAAAAAATTTTACCCCATTGAGAAGGTCTGATAAAAAAAGAATGAACTCATTCCTAATATCACCCAGATCAGATAAGCGTTCTCCCTCAACCGAACGTATCTCTGAGATATGAGTGAAGTTTATTTTGAGCTTAACCGATTGATGAAAGAATGCAGAATTTCTATCCCCTTCCTTTAGCCAATATTTTTTGGATTTTTGCCTTTAGAAAACTTTTTTCCTAAGCATCAATTCCTCATATTCATCTAGGAGTATCTTTTACTTCTTAAAAGATTCTTGATTCATACCTTCCTGAAAGATAACACTATTACGCTTTTCCAGCTCAGCTTCAACTCTCACTTTCTCTTGAATGACATTTAAAAAAAAATTAATATTCCAATGTCTTAGTTGTCCTTTAATAACCTATAATTTATTGGCAATGCGAAACATTAAAGACTTAGATATAATATCACCATTTTCCACTAGTTTTCAACTAGTCCAAAAAGGGACTTATCCCAAAACCACATTTTTCCCCATTTGAAAGAACAAAGATAAGGGGGTGGTCATTTTTAACCGAGAGAGATATAAGAAGATAATCTGATCTTACAAAGGATATGATGAGGGACTCAAGTCAGCTAATTATGTGCAAGCCAATAATTTGAGACCATAAATCTTTCCAAATGTTCTAGGATATTTTGGTCACCTACTCTCTTGTTATTCCAAGTAAACATACCATCTTTAGGTTGAACATCAATCAATTCATTACTTTTCAAAAAGGTAGCAAAGTCAAAATTATCTGCCACTTTAACATTTTTCCCTCCAAGATTTTCAGATTGGTTTAAGATTGAGTTAAAGTCTCCTCCAAAGGTGAATTTCTTGAGAGTGAAACTAGAACACAAAATTGTAATCTCATCCCACACCTTTCACTTTTCTTGAATACCATTTAGGCCATAAACATTACCTAAGAAGGACATTTTTGATCTCATACATGAAATCTTAAAAAATTGTCAGTGAGATCCTACATCCTTCAATTCAACCGTTACTTTGGATGGAAACCAAAAAAAGGCCAAACCTCTCGACACCCCCGTAGCCTCACAAAAGAGAATTTCTAACCCTTCCAACCTCCTTTTACAAACACCTTCTCTTCTTCTTTACTCACTTTAGTTTTTTGCAACATCAAGACATCTAGATTATCTACTGACAGTAGATGTTTAGCCAAATGCCTTTTGTTAGGGGCATTTATGTCCCTAACATTCCATGAAAGAATCTTCATGAATCTTGTGGGAGGAATTCCACCTCTCGCTTTTCCAAACCATAAAATTTATTTATAGTACCTTGTTTGCCACAAGAGACTTCCTCCGTCACCCTAGCTTGTTTACTTTTCCTACCTCTCTTGAGGCTAGCACCACAATCAAATTTTGCACTTGATATTTTTGATTTTGTAATGGACAAACATTCTCTTGATCTTTCGCCAAGTCACTTTGAAGGGCTTCAATCATAGGATTATCCTCTTGACAAAGGCACACCATTGGTGAATTATTTTTTTTTCCAGATTATTTTCCCCACTTTGAATGCTATTTTTGATTACTTGGGATTGCTTCACTATAAGGTCACATCCATTAATCATCATATTGGGAGAGAGTGAATTTAGTTTACCAAATTTCTCCAGAAGTGCTACCATCTTAGGGATATTAACCAACTTCTCTTTAAAAGATTCACCTGCCTCTTATTGAAAAGAAACAGAAGAATGAGGCTTTCCCTTCTAGAGACCAGAGGAGGATGAAGCCCCTAGAGTAGGATTCAAAATACCTAAACTGCCTTTATCTTTATTCAGAGCCAGAGGTTTTTTTATCCACATATTCCTAGCATTGCGACTAGGGTTACTGAGATAAGATTAGGATTTTAACTTAGATTGAAAGAAAGAGATAGGAGAAGTCTTAGAATTCTTACCATGACAGTCTTTCTGAATGTGACCCACCATATTACATTTGTAGCATCTGAAGGGGAAATTTTTGACATCCACCGCTTGACTCCAAACCCTGCCTTGTGATTTAATCACTATGTTATTTAGGATGGGATCTGACAAATCAACCAAAACCCTAACCTTGACGTATGAAGCTAGACAACCCTCCTCTACCTTTAGATCAATTTGCACACAAGAACTAATAAGACTGCGAAGAGCTTAAAGACATTCTTTACTCCAATACTCCATTGAGAGATTGTAAAAATGAATCCAGAGAGCCATCATTTTTGGTTGTGAAGTAGTAGCATTAAAATTGGGTTTCCAAGATTGAAGCCACAAACCAACTCCATTTAGAGCCCAACTAGGGTTTTCCAGCACCACATCTCACCTCCCTTGGTCCGGGAAGACCACCAAGAAAAACCCTTTGGGTAAAATTTTTATCCCAAATTCTTGCCCCATTATGCTGAAATCCAGTTTTCAACTTCCCCAATCAATGGCCATCTACCTGTAAACTTGCTAATAAGAGCTTGAGCCTCCAAATGAGAGACTTCTTGAGTGAGCTCCATAGTCTCCCATACTATCTCTTTATCCGTCCCCACTCTCAGAGCCAGATGATTAGAAAAGCTTTCTTTCCCTAACCTACTTTAGTTAGGGCAAACAGGCTCCTCCTATTGCACTGCTTCTTATTTGGCGGGACTAGACGCATCATCTAGGATGATTTGTAGGTGAAAGAGGCCCCTCTTGCCCTTACCCTACCCTTTCTTCTTCCGAAACGTTCTCCTCCCCATTTTTAGTCTCAACTGTTGTCGAGAAGCCGATCCATTTTTTTGTGAGTTGCACGTCTTGAGATGATACCTGAGATCCAGCGCTTTGATGCTGACGACCTAGACCCACCGAGAAGGATAAGGTTTCAAATTTTTTCTTCATGGTTTTCACATTGCTCTTGAATTATTACCTTATACTTAACCTATAAGTTTCATGAAGCCAACACATAGATTCTACATTTGTTTATTATTATTTATTCTAACTTCCTTAATTTAGTTATGAATACAATTATTAGGTATAGATGATATGGAGAATGATATAATGGAGGATGGTGCTAAGATGAGTTAGTGTCCTTCCTCTACTACTAAGGACATAGCCACATATATTATTATTATTATTTTAAAGGTTTTGATAACATGTATTTTATTCATATGAACTTGCAAGAGGATGACGTTGGGACGAGTTGATGTCTTTCCTCTGCTACTACAGAGTCAATATGAAGGTATAATTTCTAATTTTATTTTCTAAATTGAAATATTTGATAATTATAATATTATTTTATATTTGTAAATTTGATAACATGTCAACTACTTGTATGGACCTACACAAGGATTACATTTGAATGAATCATCATCCTTCCTTTATTATTAGGAATCATATATATATAATTTAAATAATAAATCCATTATTTATGTGATCCCATATGAAAATGATGTTAAGACAAGTCAACGTCCTTCATCTACTCTTATATATTTCTAAAGACATATTATAAATATTTTATTTTTATTTTTTAAATTAATTAATATATTTCAATCATTATTTTTTTCAACATTTATTTTTATTTTACATCTATATCATTTGTGCCTTGGAGGCTGAAATGGAACCAATTTTGGAATTGGAGGTTGAAATGGAACCAATTTTGTGGGCTCCATGTACACTCCGTAATTGAAAGCGAACGACGACCAAAACTCAATTATGGACCGTAACCTGCTTTTTATATAAATAACTCGCTGAAGTACATTGAAATCACTTTAAGAAAATTAATAGATTTCCAATTCGCTGCTTACTATTATTAAATTGTAATTACTATTATGAAAACATGAAATGTATATATTCTAAAGTGGAAGGTCCATTCTTAAGTTGTCATTAATGTGGCTCCATGAGTGACTCAAAAGGCCTCATCCTTATTTAAATTTTAGTAATGTTTATCAATTTTTACAGTGTACTTTAACCTATCGTTCACAGAGACAACAATGTATATATATTTGAAATGGTTTCTTAGTATTTTAATTATTTATCCTCTATCGTTATCACCTTAATGATATTAAGATTGATAAAATCATGTCTAAAAAATCTATATAAAAAATTGAATATTCTTATGGAGTCCTTTATGTTAGTAAAATATAAATCTCTGTTTAAATGAGAGTCAAAAAGAGCATGCTGCAAACTTGTAACTTAAAAAAAATAAAAATAAATCAGCAGCTAGCACTCTTCTGAAATCGAGCATGCCATTTACATTAAAACTGCCAAGGCTATAGTAGTAGAAAACCATTATTTCAAACATAATTAAAAATAATAATGTGGCCTCAATGAATGTAACATTGTGTTCTTTATATATTTTTTGGAATGATATTCATGTTTCTCCAATGTATGGTCTTTAATTTTGGTTCCAATGGATCCCTAATAGATTTAATAAATTTCCCTCTTGTTTTGGAGTATGAACAGTCTTTATATTATGTCTTCGCAAGATTCTATCTATCATGAGTGATACTCCATTGAATGGTAGGAAGGTTGGCAATTTTTAAAAATAATAAATATTGGGTTATATTTTAAATTAGAAAATAGTTATATTCTTTTGATCATATTTATTTTGATTTTAGATAATAATGATATGAAAAAAATATTCATCACTTATCAATAACATGTAAATTAATGTATTATGATGTGTCTAATATAAATTTATGTGTTTCATTAAATATTTTATTGATTGCTTAATTTCTTCCAAAATACTTGTAAGTGTATAATAAATTTTTATAAATGATAAATAGATTTTGTATATCTTTATCCATAAATAAATTTGAATAATTTTATATGTATAAATAAATTGAAATCAAATTCATGTCTTAATTACATGTAAACTGACATCAAATTGTCACAAAAAAAAAAATATGGGAAAAAAAAGAGAGTGCACTCTATCCATATGAAGGGACCACACAAAGTTTCCAAGACTATACATAAATGTTTCAAACTATCTTGACCATTAGAGCATGTTCTAGACAAGGAGACCAAGATGACAAGAAAGCAAGGGAGAGAGAATATTATAGTTGGTGGGGTGTTGAGTCAAGGGTCAAAGATCATTGAAACCCAAAAAAACAAGCTAGTATTGTCTAATTTGGAGTAATAATCAATAAAATATCAACAATCTCAAGATAATATAAGTTTTAAATTAATAAATGCCCCACTTTAGAGAGAGTGTATGCGAGTGCATGCATGGACACATACTTACATATAAAATTAAATCAAGACATGCGAATAATTGTTTTGGTATGCCTAAATTTTTATAATCAAAGCCTATGCACTTAGTAATTTAAAAATTAATAATCTTTATTTTTCTACATGCATATATTTTTTTAATGTTTAGAATCAATTCTTGTAAACCATCATTAAGATAGAAAATATATGCAATATTTATACTTGAAAGCTTTTTATATAAATAATACTATGATGCAATTGACTATTGGAACCACTAACAAAAAAATTAATAGATTCACAACTTAGTGTTATAATTAGTAAATTGTAACCACCATTATGAAAACATTAAATATATATATTTTAAAGTGGAAGGTCCTTACTCAAATTATTAATGATAGGTCTCCATGTGTGATACGAACCCATACCTTCATCCCTATTGAAATTTGAGGAATAATTACCAATCTATACGACCTCCCTCAACATACCATTGATAGTAAAAACAACACATGCATAATTTCGATGGTTCTCTATTGATTGAAGTAATAGTTATATACTTCTATTACCTTAATCATATTAAAATTGAAAAATGATCAATTAAAACTATGTCCAAAATGTGGTGTGTAAATAATTAAATGTTTATGTGGAGTCCTTTACATTTGTGAAATAAGGAGGTTTATTTAGATGAAGATCAACTAGAATACATATCTTAGATAAATTTAAGTAAAAGATGTTGAGATATATCATTCTCGAGGCATCTATATATAATTTTAGATTTGTGAAATAAACTGATGAGACACCTCGAGAATAATATCTCTTAACATCTTTTATATAAATCTGTCTAATATATATGTTAGTTAATTATTAATTTAAAATAAGAATTAAATATATAGAAAAATAAGATTAATTGATACAATATTTAAATTAATATTTTTTGAATTAATTTTCTTGTTTGGATTCATATTTTTTCTATTATACATACATTTTCTCTGGTACATACAATTGAATGTAACAACCATGTATAGAGCCTTTGTTTATCATTTATAGCAATAGCTATGAGGACTAGAAAGCACTTTAGAAAGTTGTGTTCATTCCAAATTCATCCATAATAAAATTCATTCAATGAACATTTAAGTTTTAGAATTTTATTATATGATACATCTAGTTTGAATGGGTTTTTAAAGTTTTTAATTCAACATTGCCCATATAATTCATAGTAAAAGATGGAAACACTAAAAGAAATACATATATGCTTTAATAGTTTGGTATGTTCAATATTTTACATTCCATCTACAAAACATTTTTATTGCAATTTAATACAAATAACTATACGTCAATCCTTGATTCATATAACGATCATATTTAGTTTACAAACTTATTGATAACTCTATTTTTATTTCAGTTATAAATATATTTTTTACAAAATATATTGTCACTTAGAGATACTACAACATAATTGATATCTACAAAAAATATTATTTATTCTCTCAAACTTGAGCCACATGATCACCTAAGGAAAAAACAACATAGTTATTAATTCATTAGATCAATTTTTTTTCAACATCTAGAAATAAACTTAAGTTTATATGTACTATTTAATAGATTTGGAAAGCCAAGGTGCAACGTCACTCAAAATATATTTGGAGTCTTATATGGAAGTAAAAGTGCTTCTTTGTAAACACATATTGAAATTGAAATTTATATTTAAAAAAAATCAATTTTATTGCATATATTGAGAAACAAATTTTTTTAATTGGACTTGGTACTACATGGAGCAAATGACAATGAAATTCGGTATAATGAATAATCATAATGGTATAACCTTATAAATTTGTAACATTAATGTGTCAACAAAGATAATTAATATGTAATGTTGGAGGGTGGGATGAAATTAAAAAATATGCATTTTAAATTATTAACTTTTAATAGTGTCTATTCATAAAATTATACTTTTAATAAAATTTAATATGGTAATATGGTATAATAATGTCTGTCAAAGTTTAATTTATAATAGTCTCTGTTCATCTGTTTTTTTTAAAATAAAAACGAATATGATATAATAATATTAACTATGTTTTTCAAATAATTTTTTTTAAAAATAATTAAATTAACGTTAAAATTAAAATTAAAATTAAAAATGAATACACTCACTCATTACAACCCACTAACATTCTAAATACAATTCTAAACTACCTATAAATATAAAAAACATACAGCAAATATTTAAAAAAATAAATAAAATTGACATTTATATTGAAAATGCCAAGATTAAATGAAAGGACTTGACTATTGCCATAAATTACAATGATAATAACCGTTTCCTAATCCAGCCCCATCAAAACTAAATATAAATTATTCAGATGCCAGCACTAATTTTAGGTCACTAAAATCAGAGTTGGCATGGAAAATAAATAAAGACTAAAATATGGCGACCGTCCGTTGACATACATTCAATAATATATAACATTGCTACTTATGAGGAAGCCCAATTCTGCCCAATTTCATTGCTGGTTGAGCAACGTTAAATATCCGGCTGTTTTGTCAATTTTTTTTTCCCAATAAAACTGTAAAACGTACGCTGAAAATATGTTAGCATATTTCGGTTTAACTGTATACAGATTAATATTAAATGTAAGTAAAAATATTAAATAAATATGTAAAGTTGACTGCCAACATATTGGCATTTTTAATGCACCCGTAATATGCTTTCATCGAGTTTCATCATTGTAATGCTGTAATGCTTCACTAAAATTATTATTACGAAAAAAATAATAATTTATATGATGTTATATAATATAGTAATTGGTTAGAATTCACAGTTTGTATTTTTTATTGTTGTTGTGAAAATTTAAAAATACTGGTAAAATATTACAAGTCAAAAAATAATGGAGTAATTACATAAGAAACGTTAAGATATTAAGTACAGGGTATCGTATCAGGGGGAGGATTGTCCTTAAACAGTTGAGCACTCTAAGAAGAAGGCTTAGCAGGGGAAAGATGGGGACTGCCCGTTCATCCATGGGATTTGGAAGAGCCAAAGAAACAATAATGCTACATCTAGGAGGACTGGGACCAAGAGCAAGTGAATCCCACCGAGGCAGTCTTATGGATTTTCCATGAGAAGGCGACATACTCCAACCTCCTACTGAAGAGGAGGGGTGGAGAAACCACTGCTATTGTATAAGCGGCTCCACTGGTGTTTGGGCATTGAGGGTGGAGAGCCCTTTGGTAGAAGAAGTAAGGGGATGCGACTTATAGTACAAGGAGCACTCCCCCAATGGTCAAAAAACCCCCATAGATCCCTATACTCCATGACCATCTTTTCAGCGTGGATTTGAATCTGCAAAAACATTAAAGATATCAAAAAGAACTTGTCGTTAATGGTAAAATGACAAGATGTCTCTTCATTGCTAAACAAAGCAGAGTTTCTGGTTTCTCATAACTAAAATAAAATAATAGCTCTAATAAATTCCATATATATATATATATATGCTGGGTAATTTACATAATCCCCAAATATGGCCAAACTTCACGAGAAGGGATTAGGATAGAAATGCTGAAAGAGACTGCATATCTATTGCCAAATTTATTGAGCTTTGGGACATGTCTAAAATATATGCTTAAAAGACTTTGATCTAGGACAAGTCAGACACTTGGGTTGAGTAAATCTAAGATGAGAGAGACACTCTACAAGAGGAAGGCCTTGATAAATTAAAACCCAAAGAAAATGAGTGAATTTGGGCTCAAGTTTAACAGTCCATATTCTGTTGAGTCGGGCAAGCCAAGTCTGCTGCAAGGATTTAAGATTCCAATGCTTATTGAGCTTACTCAAAGCTGAAGAGAATAGGCTCATGATTTAACATAAAGGTTTGGAAAGTAGTTCTTGAAATAAGTATCGCAATTCCATCTCCAATCTCTCCACCGAGCACGGGACGACTGCACTTTCATCAAAATTTGTTTGTTAGTAGAACTGAAATCTCTTGGAGAAGGCATAGGCTCTTAACAAGCTAATTGAGTTTTTGCCTAGAGTATTCACATACAGTATTTTTTTAAAATTTAATAAAACTACAACAGGGAAATATGTTATATAGAAATCATTTTAAATTGGGCTCTCTCCTACGCTATAATTTCATGTTCAGAAGCTTAAATAAAATGTACCCTGGTGTCATCAGATCGGAGCTACTATGGTACCCTTAACTTTCCATGTGCGTGAAGAGTGACATTTTAACATAGTTATTGGAGAAGTGGCCACTTTCCGTAATTGAAAGCGAACGACGACCAAAACTCAATCATGCTGCTCCTCTCCCCACGCGTGATGGAATTTGGAGCTTGCACGGACCCCTTATTTACTGAATTGAGATTTTTACAATCCAGATAAAATTCGCTACGTATTTTTAAAAACAAATGTTACCCATGAAAATAGATGTAAGATTTAACTAAATTTTTTGGTATGCAGATAATTTATTGAAGTACTGTTACAATTATTAAATTGTAATAACAAATATAAAAATATTAAATGTATATATCTCAAAGTGGAGGGTCTTTTCTCGGAGCTTTATGAGTGATTCAAACTTATGGCCTCATCCCTATTTATAATTTGATAATGTTTACAACCATCGTTGACGATAACGACACATGCATATTAATAATGGTTCCCCACCATTTTAAACAACAGTTCTCTACCACTATCAACTTAATGATATTAAGATGTTGATAATATGGATTGATTTAACCCATGTTTAAAAAGTTGGGTAGAGAATTGAATGTCAATGTAGAGTCTTTTACGCTAGTGAAATAAGGAGGTCTACTCAAATGAGGGTCAAAGAGCATGACATAAACATTTGTTTTGGAAAAAAGAAAAAATCAGCATTAGCATAACACTCCTTTAATGCTGAGTATGTCATTTACATTAAGGATGTCAAGGTAATAACAGTAGAAAATCATTATTTAAAGATATAATCTCGATGGATGTTAAAACTGTGTTTTTTGAATATTCTTTGGAATGATCTTCTTGTTTCTCCAATGTTTGGTCTTCTAAAAACACAAATAATGTGATATACACGTCCTAATTTTGGTTCCAATAAGTCCCTAGTAGATTTAATAATAATTCTAATCTTGTTTCACAATATGAACAATTTCTTTCTATTATGCCTCCTCAAGATTCTCTCTATCTCGAGTGATACTCTACTGAATGTTAGGAAGGTTGTCAATTTTATAAAATAATATATGTTTTGAGTTATGTGTTAAACTAAAGAGTTGTCAAATTATCTTGATCATATTTGTCATGACTCTCATCCGCACCCCCCTCCACACACACACTTACATCATCAACAATATACAAACGAGTGTATTATGATGTGTTTAACATGATTTTATATGTTTTAATTATTACTCTAATGATTGTTTGATTTCTTTTAGAATGCTTGTAAGTTCTCAATAAGTTCATATAAATGATAGATAGATTTTATAACATTTTTCTGTAAATAAACTACAATGTTTGTGTATTTATAAATAAATTAAATTTAAATTAAGTCTCTATTAACATGTAAATTGACATCAAATGGATACAAGAAAAAAAAGATAGGAAAAATAAAATTGAGGGCACTCTAGTCATTTGAAGTGGCCACACAAGCTTCTAAAACAGTGTAATAAAGTTTTGTTTTTCCCTAGTTTATATTAATGGGTGAGATTAATCTAATTAAGATATAATTTTGAATGTAATTAAAATCAATAGATATAACATTCAAACATACATATAAATGTAAAAAACTAAGATTGATTCTTCTAATTTGATAAGGATATGTGCTAAATATGGAAATAACTAAAGATATCAATATACTTATCTTTTCTAGTTGACCATCTGACTGTAACTATATTTTGGTAGTAAAAATCAAAGATAAGTAGATTTATGGTTCTTTTAATTTTAAAACTGATTCGTTATCTGAACTAGTTCCATTCTACAAGATCAAATTAATATCACTAATTGATATTAACAGAGGCTAATTGATACTGACCGACATAAAAATATATTACAATAATTATATGATCACTTGCAACCATCTTTGTTTGCTCTATGTTTGTAAGTACAATGTCCATTTAAATAAGAATAATAATAGTTTTACAATCTTTATCAAAATGTAGAGAACATTTTTTAAAATAAATTTTATATACTTTTCAATCCAAAAGAATACATAGAATTCTTTCTAGAAGCGTTTCTTTACAATATTCATTTAATTTAAATATTAAACTTAAAAAACATGAATGAAAATAAGAAGGGAAAAAAAATCCTAAACCCAAAAGGACTGCCTTCTACAAAGATTACCTATTTGAGCTCCATTTCGTTAACAAAATTGTATTATAACATATTTTAAAACCGCATGTGCGCTCCTATCTTTGGCTTATTACATCACTATTTATAAGGGCAAAAACAAATTGAAGTGGATAGCCTTTCGTGAAAGTGCATTTCTTTTAAAAGATCATTTTATATATATTATTTTTATTTTAAATATTAAAGTATTTGATCTTTGAGAGTTAGAAATGTTAAAAATACATAGTGGAGGAAGGGACCAATTGTTGGGTGAGGTCTAATAGTTGTGATCTTTATGATAAAGTGATTTTTTAATTATAATAAAAAAAATCTTATTTAATTATATATAAATATTTTAATTTTTAATGAAAATATTTTATAACATTTAAATAAAAGTCTTATTTTTGTTTAGATAAACAATATAAAAATTATGAAATTATAAACAAGATAAACAATCTAATATTTATAATATGAACTTATAAAAATAGTTCATATTATAAATACTAGACATCATAACAACAAAAAATAAGTATATTACACTATTTTACATCTTATTCAAAATTAAATATATTTTGTAAAATATTACTTTTTTTTTCATATATTTTTAGGTGCCAATAATTTGAAAACATCAAATTTATTAATGAAATAAGAAGCACAAAATTAAAATTGTACATCCTGATTTTAAGTTATAGAAGACAAAACCTCTAATATCTCATGTAATTACACTTTTATTACATCATATCATATTTAAAATTCAAATATTTGGCTTCAAAAATTAGCTCCATAATATGTAAGATTAACAACCAATCTCTTTCATTTATTGTATCCACCTGCAAGATTAAAGATTTAGAGGATTTGTAAATCTCTCCATGTCTACGCACATTCAAAATCCAAATTTAGAAATTCAAAATTGGTTTGTGATTAAAAATATAAAATTATAAATGAAAAATTCTAGACCAACCAATGTTTCATCCATCTAACATGTCAAAGCTACAATCTCTTTTAAACAATCCATTCTGCACAAAATCCCATTCAGTTTCATATGTTTTACATTCATGTTGTTGTATCTTTTATATCCACATCAAATTTTTATTTCCCCCCCTGCAACTTTCCATGGATTCTACAAGCACTCACTAAATGTTTCCACACAGAAATGCTTGTTTGGATGGAAAGGGATTTGAACTTGGAATGAAAGACTAAATTTACTAGTATACACATAAATTCTTCTTGAAATAGAAAACATGACAATATTGATATACATGTAAATTATTTTTTACATGATTCCTCTATTTATTTAATTATTTTTATGATTATTTAATTTTGCATTTTATTATTTCATACATATTCTAACACATTTTAAAATTAAACAGGCATGTTGGAAGATACTTGTGTGAATGAAAATATCAAAATTTTTGTTCACATACCAATTAATGTTCACTCTTTTTTAAATTTTATATGCAACAAAAGGTGATGATTGAAGACACTCGATGAGATTTGTTTCTATTAATGTTTGGGAAAACAAATATTCTTTTTTTAAAAACACACTTGTATTTTTAATGTTTGGGATCAACTCATGTGATTGACTTTCATGATAGAAAACTTATGTAATAATTTTAGTCAAAAGTTCCATATATATATATGACATAGTTGCATATTGGAATAGTTTTAAGAAAACTAATAAATTCACAACACATTGTGAAAAGTATTAAATTGGAACCACAATTACGAAAATATTGAATATATGTATTTTGAAGTAGAGGGTCCCTTCTCAAGTTGTTGATGATGGGTCTCCACATGTGACACAAACTTAGGACTTCATCCCTATAGAAATTATAATAATATTTATGAATCTATATAGCCTTCCTCAACCTGCCATTGATGTTAAAAAGTGCATGCATATTTAAAATGGTTCTCTACCACTTAAAATAATGGTCCTATAGTCTTATTACCTTCATGGTATTAAGATTGGAAAAGAATCAATTAAAACCATGTCTAAGAAGTGATATGTAAAGAATTGAATGTTCGTGTGGAGTCTCTTATGTGTTGGTGTGTATCATATTCATAATTAATGTGAATCCTACCTTAGTTATTATGTTTACAAAGATGTAATTTATTATGTGCACCACATAATTAATTTGCATAGTTAATGTTATAGTTATCCTCACATTTATGAAAATGTTAGGCCTAACTTAAGGAATGATTCCACCTTTCACTCCACCAATAATAATCTTTCACTCAACTTCTATTTTTATTATATAAAGACCCTTTGTGTCTTTGTGGAAAGAAATGGAGCTCAGAGTCGTCCTCGAGTTGATGGAGATGTAGTATTTTAAAAAGTCTTGTTTTGGTGTAACAATTATTAGTTATACATAATGCTTGTATATTATGTATAGTTAATACAATATATCTTTATTGGTGAATATTTTTCTTCTTAATACTTATGTAGATGTAATTTCTCTTTCCTGATATGGTTTCAAGTATAAGCATTGTATTCCTCAATATGGCCTTAGAGTTATGTTGTTGTTTTTAATATGGTATTCAAACCCATTTCTATTATTAGATCAGGAGCAGAGCCATTCTTCATAGATAGCCATCATGGGTTTTTTTAATCTTTAGCAAGCTTGGTATTCCCACACAACTTCTCTAACTATTCTATAATTTTTTGAGCCAATCATTTTGGGGTTTTCAAACATGCCCACTATGTAATTTTCTATGCCATTTATGAGCCAACCCTTATAGGTTTTAAAAAATAGTTTTTGTCCTAGTTTTGTGATCAGGCCAACCATGGGTTTTTAAAATCACACTGAGTATGTTTTTTTTGCTAGAGAAGTTTTGAGCTAACCCTTCTAGGGTAAATCATTTTGTATTTGTCAGGACCCCCTGCTCTTGAAGAGCACAATTGATTACCTTGTATAAGCAACTAAACACGAAATTTAACCAGAAGTAACAAGTAACTAGAAATTTAGAAATAACACAGAATATGAGAGACAATACCCAATTTTATTAATACTCTTCTAGAAGAATTACAATAAAGAAGATGCCACACTCTTCTTCCCACACCTCTAGGGATCTCACACCTCTAGGGCATACAATAATCTCCCTCAAGAGTTCTCTCTCTCAATTACAATCACAAAAAACAACTCAAACACAGAGTTGTTCACCTCCAACCAGTCAGTATCACTACTGCCAGTACCAATGAGTATACACACATACTCAAGTCTGAGTACACAACACACTCCAAGTAGATCTCCCATGAACTTGCAACAACCTGCAAATCAAATCGATCTTACTTACACATGTAGATCTCACATGATCTTGCTATACCGCAGATCAACCTGGCCTTACACACCTATCGACCTAGATCATACACACATGAAGAACCCTTCTGATTCTCCACACCAACACCCCTATGGATCTTCTACCAGATCTTGCTCTCCCACAGATCTACCTAATCATACACACTTGGCACTATGGCACTATGAGGATCTAACCTTTCTCTCTTCCCTCTGAAGGAGCTAACCTTGCTCTCTCTATCTAGCACACTTTATAATACAGCCCATGAGTCTATTATATAGATCCCATACAAACAATAATTAGACTTCTAATTACAATAATTAGAACCGCAACTCCAAGACTAAAATTAGTCTTTACCATGCAAACTAACTGTCCATCTAAAATTAGACCAGTTTTAGAGATGCATGCAAACGCATGCACACACAGGCTGCCAACGTCAGTTTCTGTCTGACCGATGTCGGTCAACCCATAACCGACGTCAATTACTGTGAACACTGAAGATGACCGACGTCGGTTGCCTACAACTCAGCAACCTCCTCCTGTTTGCATCCTGGTGAAGCTTTTAGCTCCACAACCTAAAAATCTCCCACTTGGAGATAAATAGCTACACCTGTACCTGTACCTGTACCTGTACATCATCTAATTTGTTTCCTGGCTTGTATTCCTCTTCAAGCTCAATCTTGAAGACCAACCACCACAGTGAACCCTGTGATGCTACACCTGTCATCCAAGTAACCTGCAACATCTGAATCTACATACCCATGTAGAGAAGTCCCTGACCCTGCATAGCATGTTAACCTATTGTTGGTCTCTCTCAGATACCTGAGAATCCACTGAACTGCTGTCAAGTGCTCCTTTCCCAGATTGACTACAAAATTTCTAACAACACCCACTACTGGGGAAAAAATAGGTCTAGTACACATGTACTTAACCTCATCATGTGAATTAGGACACTGTTCTGTGAACTGTCCATCCATAGGTGTGTAAACTGGTTCTGCATCCTGCATCTTGAACCTCACCACTACCTTATCCACATAATCATCTGGAGACAAAATCAACCTGTGACCTTCCATGTCTCTAGAAAAACTCATGCCAAAGAATTTTGCTCCTCCAAAATCCTTCATGACACACCTCTGAACTAACTTTACCTTTAGCTCAGAAAAAACCTTGTATGTATGAACCTGCAACAAGCTCATCATCCACATACAGTAACAGGATAATGTCATGACCACTATCTAATCTGGTAAAGTAAACACAGTGATTACATTGACACTGACTAAAGCCATGCTTTGTCATACACCTGTCAAACCTGTACCACTGTCCTGGAGCTTGCTCAAGACCATATGACCTGGCCTTCTGTCTCACGTGTCCATCTTCTCTCTTCTTTAACCAAGGAATCCATTCATCTTTCAGTGCTTTCTTTCTGGCTAGCAACTCTACCAAATCTCCCATTTGGTTCTGCATCTAAGGAATCAAATTCCTCAATCATGCCATGCTCCCACTGTTTCCTAGATCCTTCCTGCTCTACAGTGAGCAACTAGTATAAAGAAGGGGAATAACAAATTTGAGGCTTACTTACCCTTTCAGTCCTCTGTATGGGTGTTTGAGACTCCTTGACAACTTGTTGTCTGCCCAAAATTTGTTTCCTAGTTGACCTTGGTCTGTACCCGACCGATGTCGAATCCACCTGATCACCGATGCTAGTTACCTAACTGACGTCGATGTCCTCTGGTCACTGACGTCGGTTCCCTAACCGACACTGATAGCCACCCTACTCAACACCACTGACTCTGATCTACACATGACCGATGTCGGTACCTGTTTGTTCGATGTCAGTTTCACCTGACTGACGTCGGTAACTGTGTTCTGCTGTGAGTGATGACTTTTTAACTGTGAGCTCTCTTTGGATCAAAACCCTATCTAAACTGCCCTGATCAGAGTTATTCAGCCCTCTCCACTGATCTCTGTCCATCATCTCCTCCATGAACACCAAGTCTTTCCAGTTCTTAAGTTTGTCAAAGACATCTGTCTTCCGCTTAAGAACATGGATCTCCTTCTTGCTCATGTGACCAAGCCTACAAAGCCATGTCTTCGCAATAAAAGGAGAATTAGTAATATAAGTAGATAGATAAAGGATACCTACTTTCTTACCACCTGCTAATTCAAGTGCATCTGATGTGAGAGTTACTGTGCATCTCTCATCACCCAACTTTTCTGAAGTAATTAGCCTCCTCTTCAGAACTGGGACCTACATGACATCCTTCAACACCCATGTGTTGGCCGTCTGCAATTTTAGCCACACTTCACCTATGCCAACAATTTGACAAGGCTCACCAACCCCTAAATAAATCTTTCCAAAGTCTCCATGAACCTTAACATGGAAAAATACTCTATTTGGGGCTGCATGGAAAGAGGCAACATAATCTATAAACCAAGATTCTACTTTATCTAAGGAACATATAAGAGCAACCAGTGAAATAATACCTGCAACACATGCTACTTTATTTCCTTCATGCTGATCTTCTACCAACCAGCAATCTTTCTTTACCTGCTCTTTATTTCCATAACTCCGTAATTGATCATTCTTGCTTTTGAATTCCTCCATACTTTCTTCTGCCATTGCTATACTCCCACTCAATTAGAAACCCCTGAGAGTGACCTGTAATCAAAAAACACTTAACAAGCTCTGACCACCTGTTAGTTGATCCTAGCTCTGATACCAATTGTCAGGACCCCCTGCTCTTGAAGAGCACAGTTGATTACCTTGTATAAGAAACTAAACATGAAATTTAACTAGAAGTAACAAGTAACTAGAAATTCAGAAATAACACATAATATGAGAGATAATACCTAATTGTATTAATACTCTTCCAGAAGACATTACAATAAAGAAGATGCCACACTCTTCTTCTCACACCTCTAGGGCTCCTACACCTATAGGGCATACAATAATCTCCCTCAAGAGTTCTCTCTCTCAATTATGGTCACAACAAACAACTCAAACACAGAGTTGTTGTTCACCTCCAACCAGTCAGTATCACTACTGCCAGTACCAACGAGTATACACACATACTCAAGTCTGAGTACATAATGCACTCCAAGTAGATCTCCCATGAACTTGCAACAACCTACAAATCAAATCGATCTTACTTACACATGTAGATCTCACCTGATCTTGCTATACCACAGATCAACCTGGCCTTGCACACCTGCCGACCTAGATCATACACACATAAAGAACCCTTCTGATTCTCCACACCAACACCCCTGTGGATCTTCTACCAGATCTTGCTCTCTCACAGATCTACCTAATCATACACACTTGACACTATGGCACTATGAGGAGCTAACCTTTCTCTCTTCCCTCTAAAGGAGCTAACCTTGCTCTCTCTATCTAGCACACTTTACAATACAGCCCATGAGTCTATTATAGAGATCCCATACAAATAATAATTAGACTTCTAATTACAATAATTAGAACCGCAGCTCCAAGACTAAAATTAGTCTTTACCATGCAAACTAACTGTCTGTCTAAAATTAGACCAGTTTCAGAGACGCATGCAAACGCATGCACACACAAGATGTTGACGTCGGTTCTTGTCTGACCGATGTCGGCCGACCCATAACTGACGTCGGTTACTGTGAACACTGAAGATGATCGACGTCGGTTGATCAGACCGACGTCGGTTGCCTGCAACTCAGCAACCTCCTCCTGTTTGCATCCTGGTGAAGCTTTTAGCTCCACAACCTAACAGTATTTTTTTCACTGCCAAATCTATAATTGAGCCAACCTTTCAAACTCGATTTCCTTGCATACTAGTTTGATTTTCAACCTTCCTCATTATCTCCAATCATTATTCAACCTTGTCAATCTTTCATATTGCATTGTAGGAAAAATAATCATTCTTGCAAATCATTTATGTATAACGTAAAGACTTGTGTATCTAGATAAATAATATTGTCATGATTTATGAATGTTTGACATGAATATTAGTTCTCATATGTATATTGTACTTTTGAGTTATCAATCAAACAAGAAAAAATGACTTTGAAGACAATCAAATAAAAATTTGACCCAACAAATATGATAAAATATAGACTTAACAAATGTGATTAGCTTTTTATTTTGTACAAGTTAAATAAATGTTTTTATTATTAGGCACATGTAAAAATAGGCCATCCCATGGAAACATAATTAGGAGGACGTTGCATATTTTGAGTTGTATCGGGTCAAATGTTTGTGCTACTACACAACATGATATTGAAGAAGATTACCATACCCCTTAGGCACATTGATGATCGTACCACATGTACAATTGTTTCATTTTTTTTTTAATTACATTTGTATATTATTATTTATTCTAACTTATTTAATTTCTTAGTTATTAAATGATAAGAAGGGGAATGGTGTTAAGATGAGTTAGTGTCCTTCCTCTACTACTATGGACATAGCTAAAGGTATTATTATTATTATTATTTTAAAGTTTTTGATAACATATATTCTATTTATATGAACTGGTGAGATGATGAGGTTGATGTCCTTCCTTTGCTACTAGAAACTAAATATGAAGGTATAATTTACAGTTTTATTTTTTAAATTTAAGTATTTTAATTAATTTTAATATTATTTTATATTTGTGAATTTGATAACATGTCAACTCCCTGTATGGACCCACAAGAGGATTGCATTCAAAAGAGTCACCATCCTTCCTTTATTACTAAAAACCATATATATATATATATATATATATATATATATATATATATATATATATATATATATGTTTCAATTAGTTTTTTTTTTTAAAAAAAAAAAAATTTAAATAATAAATCCATTATTTATATAGTTTCATATGAAAATGATGTTAGAACAAGTCAACATTCTTTGTCTACTCTTATATATTTGTAGAGATTTATTGTAAATATTTTATTTTTATTTTTCAATTAATTTTTTGTTTTTAAATTTAAATAATAAGTCCATTATTTATATAGTTTCATATGAAAATGATGTTAGAACAAGTCAACATTCTTTGTCTACTCTTATATATTTGTAGAGATTTATTGTAAATATTTTATTTTTATTTTTATTTTTCACTATTTTTTTAACACATACTTTTATTTTACATCTACGTCATTTGTGCCTAAGATTTTCCTACATTGAATAGCGCAATCCTAGTTTTGTTCCACCTGCTTCAAAATGCATAAAGACCACATCTAACATTGACAACGTTCTCTCACCTAATTGTTGAATGCAAGGCACAAAATAATTAAAAAAACAGTTGTAAACCATCATTCATACAACCAGAAAATTAAACCCGGGGTGAGTAAACAATTAAACTACCACTCTTAAATAATTGTTCCCACTTCATTGGATATCCTCCGAACTCAAAGCCATCATAATTGCTATTTTAAATATATTGTAAGCTTAAGCCTGCTTATTGTGAGTTATTGGCTTGAGTTGCTTGGAAAACGTTTTACACAGAGCTCACTCCTAGGCTTGAATTTCATGTTCAGAGGCCTTAACATTCCATGTGACAACAGTGACATTTTAACAATCCAGTCATGAGTGGATTTGGAGGCTGAAATGGAACCAATTTTGTGGGCTCCATGTACACTCCGTCATTGAAAGTGAACGACGACCAAAATTCAATTATGGACCGTAACTTGTTGAAGGATAAGATCGCTTCTATTTTTATATAAATAACTCGCTGAAGTACATTGAAATCACTCCAAGAAAATTAATAGATATACAACTCACTCCTTACAATTATGAAAACATTAAATGTACATATTTTAAAATGGAGGGTCCATTCTTAACTTGTCATTGATGTGGCTCTACGAGTGACTCAAACCCTATTTTAATTATGATAATGTTTATTACTCTTTACAGTGTCCTTCAGTATATCGTCGACAATAACAACTTATGTATATTTGAAATAGTTTCTTAACATGTTAATTAATTGTTCGCTACCGCTATCACCTAATCATATTAAGATTGGTAATGGATTAATTAATACCATGTCTAAAAAATTTGTGTAAAGAATTCAATGTTGTTATGAACTCTTTTATGTTGGTGAAATACGGATGTCTATTTAGATGAGAGTCAAAGACCATACTGCAAACATATAAATTTAAAAAAAAAAATCAGCAACAACTAACGCTCTTTTGAAATCGTGCATGCCAATTACATCGAAGATGCCAAGATTACAGTGATAGAAAATTATTATTTCAAACATAATTTGAAATAACAGTGTGGTCTCGATAAATGTCAACGTTGTGTTCTTTATATATTCATGTTTCTCCAATGCATGATCTTTCATAAACACAAACAATATGATATATATACATCCCAATTTTGGTTCCAATGGATCCCTGATAGATTTAATAATATTTCCACTCTTGTTTTAGAGTAATAACAGTCTTTATATTATATCTCCTCAAGATTGTATCTATTATGAATGATACTCTTTCATTGAATGGTAGGAAGGTTGACAATTTTATAAATCAATATATATTGGGTCATGCATTAAACCAGAAAATAGTCAAACTATTTTGATTATATTTGGCATGATCTTAAATATTAATGATATAAAAAATAACACTTATCAATTATCAATAACATGTAAATCAAAGTATTATAATATGTCTAATATGAATTTATGTGTTTTATTGAATATTTTATTGATTGCTTAATTTACTTTAGAATGTTTGTAAATATTTAATAAATTCTATGAATAATAAGTAGATTTTGTATATTTTTACCCATAAACAAACTTGAATAATTTTATATTTATAAATAAATTAAAATCAAATTTATACCCCATTCATGCATAAACTGACATCAAATTGTCACAAGGAAAAAAATGGGAGAAAAAGAGAGAGCACACTCTATCCATATAAAGGGACCACAAAAAACTTTCAAAACTATACATTAATATTTCAAACTATCTTGACCATTAAAACATGTTCTAGACTAGGAGATGAGGATGACAAGAAAGCAAGGGAGATAAAATATGATGGTAGGGGGTTGAGAGAAAGGTCAAAGAACATTGAAACCAATAAAAACAAGCCAGTATTGTTTAATTTGGATTAATAATTAAAAAATTCTCAACAATCTCAAAATAATATAATTTTTAGTTTAATAAATGTCCCACTTTAAAATGTGTGTCTATGAGCGCGTGTATGCATACATACTTACATATAAAATTAAATGAAGACACATTGATAATTGTTTTGGCATGTCTAAAGCATAACCTAAGCCCATGAACCTAGTAATTTAAAAATTAATATTCTCTATTTTTTGCATGCACTTATTTTTTTAACATTTGGGATCAAATCTTGTGAACCATCATTAAGATATAAAATATAGTTGAAATCTCCTTATATAAATCATACTATGATGTACTTGACTATTGGAGCCACTTAAAAAAAAAAAAAATCACAACTCGGTGCTATAAATATTAAATTATAACCACCATTATGAAAACATTGAACATATATATATTAAAGTGGAGGGTCATTATTCAAGTTATTAATAATGGGTCTCCATTTGTGATTCAAACCCACACCCTCATCCCTATTAAAATTCTAGGAATGAATACTAATTTGTACAACCTCTCTCAACTTACCATTAATGGTAAAAACAACACATGCATATTTCAGATGGTTTTATATTTCTTGAAATAATGGTTCTATACTACTATTACCTTAATGATATTAAAATTGAAAAATGATCAATTAAAACCATGTCTAAAATGTGGTGTTTACATTGGTGAAATAGGGAGGTCTATTCAAATGAAGGTCAACTAGCATACATATCTTAGATACATATAAGTAAAAGATGTTGAGATATATCATTTTTGGGACACCTATATGATTTTAGATTTATGAAATAAATAGATTGGGACACTTCAAGAATAATATCTTTTAGCATCTTTTACATAGATTTATCTAATATATGTATGTTAGTTAATTATTAATTGAAAATAAGAAATAAATATATAGAAAAATACGATTAACTAATGCAATATTTAAATTAATAATTTTTAATTAATTTTCTTGTTTTGATTCCCATTTTTTGTTACACATGTATTTTATCTAGTACATTAAATTTTACCAGACAACCATGTATAATTTTTTTATCTATCATTTATAACAATAGCTATGAGGAGTGAGAGTCACTTTAGAAAGTTGCATTGATTTTAAATTCATCCATAATAAAATTCACTCAATGAACATTTAAATTTTAGAATTTTATTATATGATACATCTAGTTTGAATGGGTCTAAAAAGTTTTTTAATCAACATTGTCCATATAAATCATAGTAAAGGATGGAAACACTAAATAAAATACATGTATATGCCTTAATAGTTTGGTGTGCTCAAAATTTTACATTCCATCTACAAAATATTTTGATTGTAATTTAATACAAACAATTTTACGTAAATCCATGACTCATATAGTGATCATATTTTGTTTACAAACTTAAGTAACTCTATTTTTATTTTAGTTATAAATAATTTTTTTACAAAAAATATTGTTAGTTGGGGTTACTACTGCTTAATTGACATCTAAAAAAAATATTGTTTCTTCTCTCAAACTCACGCTACAGGCTCACCTAAGAAAAAAGCAACATAGTTATTAATTCATTAAAATAATAATTTCTTAGCATAGAAATAAACCTAAGTTTATCAGTACCATTTAATAGATTTGGAGAGCCAAGGTACAACGTCACTCAAAATATACTTGGAGATTTATATGGAATAAAAAATGATTCCTTGCAAACACATACCAAAATTAGAACTTATATTAAAAAAAAATTATTATATAAACCAAAAAACAAATTTATAAGCTAGATTTGACATTACATCAAACAAATAAGAATGAAATTTGGTATAATGGATAATCATAAAGGTATAAAATTATAAATTTAAAACATTAATGTGCCAACAAAGAAAAAATTAATATGACATTAGAGGGTGGAATGAAATTTAAAAATATGCATTTTAAATTAGTAATTTGTAATAGTATCTGCTCATAAATTATATATTTTTTGAGATAGATATAGGGTTTTGTGTGGTCCCCAGCCATATAAAAAGTTTTTACAAAGAACAACCATAAAGAAAAATGGTTGAAAATAGAGAATAATAAAGCCAACACAGAGGCAGGCCAAAAAAAAACCAAAAAGAAACAAACAATAATGGGGACTACAGTAACAGTTTTCAAAAAAAAAACCCAACACATCCCCATGCCAACCAACAAAAAATAGATTGGCAAAAACATCAAACGACATAATATACTAAACCTTTACATAGGGCAGTGCCATATCTTCCAAGTCTTTAACAAAAATAATTTCCCTACCCTTAAATTTGTTGGTGGAGACCTCACCAAAAACTGAGCACTTGTGTTCCTATGAAGACACTTTGCAACCACTCGTAGAAGCTGCTACATTGTTACCATCAAATCGGCCTTGCATCACCTTTGAAACTACACTTTTTGGTGATTTCCTAAATCAAGGAGCTACAACCGAGCTGTAGGCCACCATTTTTGATAATTTTTAAACTGCTTCCACCCTATAACTATTATGATGACTTTCCCTCCATTGGGATATTTTTGAAATTGGGATTTTTACCTATGTCATGGGTAGCAGTGTTATAAAATATCCTTCTGTAGAGTCTGAAGAACATACCTTTTGCTATAAATTTTCCACAGAGCTCACTAGGAGCATAAAATGAGTTTCTAGAGCATGAAAGGATAACATCATGACTAACCTAGAGCCATTTGAGCTGATGAATGGAGATTTGGGGAGAGGACCCAAATCATGATTGACAATGTCCTCCATGAGGCCAACACAATGTTATAGCTTGATGAAAAAGGACACCAAATTATAAACCACCTCGATGTCAAAAATCAACGCCATGAGATTCAAAGCAAACAAGGTAGTCACCTTTGAGTTGATGGGACTATGGATACCCTAATTTAGATAATCAGTTCCCAACACTAGTGAGATAGCCTCAAAATTTTCCTTCATTGTCACCCAAAAAATATTTTTTAATCTAGCCCAAGAAACTCCCCCTTTAAATGCCATCTCACGAATAGAACTTTTGCCATATATAGTAGGAGTGGTGAGCGTAATTACAACCCCACAGTCCATGATAAAACCAAGACCAACCAGAGAAGACATGCCACCAACTAGGTCAAGAGCCAAGTGGATAGCCAAATGAGAACAATGAACACCATTTGGCATGAGAACAAGCCAGATCAAGGCCATTAAGAGTGATCAAAATACATCATGGAAGCATCTCGAGGTACACATGCTGCAGGCTTACCGTCATGCGAGCCAATAAATATGTGTCCTTTTCATTTATGGAAAAATCATCCCCATAGGAGTAATCATTATGGGAGATTATGGTGAAGGATTTAGCAGAGGATTTGACCCATCCATTAAAAATGCCAATAGACATTGTAACAACTCTGCTAGATTGTCAATATGCCAAGACTTCCCATTTTTGTAATTGTTTATTATTTTTTAATAAAAAACAATACAAAAAGAATGATGAAAAAAATTAGCATCCCAAATCGATAGATATAAGAGATGAAATATCCTTCCAAGTTTCTCACAAGTTGTCCACTTAACTCATTTTAAATTGATCAATACCACAATTGGTTAGGAAGTCAGTTGCAATATTGGCTTCACGGTAATAGTGAATAGATTCTAGGGAAGCAAAGAGAACCAATCTATCCCAAACACTTGACAAAATGTTTTCTAGCTTCCAAAAAGTACAACCCTTTTTTGGAAAGCAAAAATGATAACCTGTGAGTCCCCTTTGACAATGAACTTAACGATATTGCATTGGATTGCAAGTTCAATCTCATTAACAAGTACTTGTGCCTCTAATTTATTTTTGGTGCCATCTACAAGTTTTCTAGACATAGCTTTGATCAAAGATTTGCTACAATCATGGATAATACAACCAACCCCTGAAGCCCCTTTAATTCTTCTAGATGCCCCATCAAAATTTAACTTGAACCACCTTGTTGGTGGAGGGATCCAGGAGTGCTTACCCTTTCTTACTTTTTTTTTAGCAACTACTATTGACTCATTAACGGCGAATAAATTATATTTTTAATAAAAATTAATATGGTATAATAATGACTATTAGGTTTTAATTTGTAATAGTGTTTGTTCACAAAATCATGCATTTAAGAAAAGTTAATATGAAATAATAATGATGGATATATATATATATATATATATATATATATATATATATATATTTAAATTTAAAAAAAAAAAAGATAATTAAATAGATATGAAATTTAAAATTAGAATAAAAAATGAACACACTCACTACATTACATCTCATGACCACCCCATATATAATTGTAAAACACCTCTCAATATAAAAAACATAGCAAAAAAAAAAATTGACATTTATATTAAAGATGCCAATATAAAGTGAAAGAACATGACTATTGCCTTAAATTACAATGATAATAACCATTTCCTAATCCAGCAACATCAAAACTAAATATAAAATTTTTGGAGGCCAACACTTTTTTTAGGTCACTAAAATCAGAGTTGGCATGGAAAATAAAGAATAAAATGTGGCAGGCATCCATTGATATACTTTCAATAATACATACTTTCAATAATATATAACATCGCTACTTATGAGGAAGCCTGGATTGCTAATGCCATTTATGCCCAATTTCATGGTAAGCTAGTTTTGAATTGCTGGTGTGTTGGTGTTGAGCAACATTAAAAATCTAGCTATTTTATATTTTTTCCCAATAAAACTATAAAAAGTACTTGAAAATATGATAGTATATGTTGGTTTAACTATATACAGATTAACATAGACTGTAAGTAAAAATATTAAATAGATATGTAAGGTTTTTACTATTGACAACCAACATAGTGGCATTTTAAATACACCAGTATTATGCTTTTATCAATTTTTATTATTGAAATATATTAGTAAAATTATTATTACAAAAAAATAATAATCTATATGATGTTATATAACAAAGCCATCAGTTGGAATTCACAGTTCACTTTTTGTTGGAAGAATACATCCATTGCAAAAATAAGGAAATATTGTCAAAACACGATAAGTCAAAAAACAACTGAGCAATTGTGTAAGAAACATCAAGATATTAAGCTAGACCACCACACTAAGGGGAGGATCATCCTTAGGTGGTTGAGCACTCCAAGAAGAAGGCTTAGCAGAGGAAAGATCGGGGGTCACCCATCCATCCATGGGGTATATAAGAGCCAAATAAATAATGATGCTGCATCTAGGAGGATGTTGCACCACACTTTCAAGAGGGTTGGGAATAAGGGACGACAAACCCCACTGAGACGACTAGTGACATATTTCCCATGAGGAGGCGACAGAGTCCAACCTCACGTTGAGGAGGAAAGGTGGAGAAAAAAATGCAACTATGTGAACGGCTCCACCAGTGTCTACATGGTAGTGGTGGAGAGCCTTTTGGTGGAAGACCCAGGGGAACGTGGCTCATGGCACAAGTAACACGCCTGCAATGGTCAAGTAGTGCCTATAACCAAGCTCCATGGCCACCTTTTCAATGTGGGCTTGAATCTATATAAAATCCGAAGATATCATATACACCTTATCATTAATGGTAAAATTACAAGATGTTTCCTCATTGCTAAGCAAAGCAGAGTTTCTAACTTTGCATAATTAAAACTACAATAGGGAAATATGTGATGTAGAAATCATTTTCAAATTAGGCTCACTCCTACGCTTTAATTTCATGTTCAAGCTTAAATAAAATGTACCCTGGTGTGATCAGAGCTACAATGAATGGTACCATTAACTTTCCACGTGTGTAAACTACGTGACATTTTAACAATCTAGATAAAATTCCCTTGTATTTTTTAACACAAATGTTACCAATGAAAATATATGTAAGATTTACACACTAAATTTTTTTATATAGATAATTTATTGAACTACTCTTACAATCATTTAATTGTAACAATTATTATGAAAACATTAAATTTATAAATCTTAAAGTGGAGGGTCCTTTATTGGGTCTTTATGAGTGACTTAAACTTAAGGTTTCATCCTTACTTAAATTTTGATAATGTTTATTGAACTCGATAAAAAACCTGAAGCCACCATCGACAATAACAATGCATATATATTAAAAATGGTTCCCCACCACTTTCAATAATGGTTCTCTACCACTATCACCTCAATGATATTAAGATTGGAAATTTATTAATTAAAACTATGTTTAAAAAGTTGTGTAGAGAATTGAATGTTCATGTGGAGTCCTTTACGTTTGTGAAATAAGGAGGTCTATTCAGATGAGGATCAAAGAGTATGATGCAAACATTTGTCATGGAAAAAAGAAAAAATCAACATTAGCATAACACTCCTCTAACACCGAGCATGCCATTTGCATTGAGAATGCCAAGGTAATAGTGGTGGAGAATTGTTATTTTAAGCATTATTTGAAATGGTAATGTGATCTTGATGGATCTCAAAACTGTGTTCTTTGAATCTTTTTTGGAATGATCTTCTCATTTCTCCAATGTTTGGTCTTCCAAAAACATAAACAATATAATATGCACATCCTAATTCTTGTTCTAGTAAATCCTAAGTAGATTTAATAATATTTTTAATCTTGTTTTGTAGTATACCACTTTCTTTATATTATGCCTCCTCAAGATTCTCTCTATCTTGAGTGATACTCAAGATACTCCTTTTATTAAATGGTTGGAAGGTTGTCAATTTTATAAAATAATATATATTTTGAGTCATGTGTTAAACCAAAGAAAAGTCAAATTATCTTGATCATATTTGTCATGACCCTAAATTATATATATATATATATATATATAAAATCATACATACATACATGCATAAACTCACTAATCATGAACAATATGCAAACAAGTGTATTATGATGTGCTTCAATGAATGCTCTAATAATTATTTCATTTCCTCTAAAATGCTTTTAAGTTCTCAATAAATTCCTATGAATAATAGATATATTTTATATATCCTTTTCCCTAAATAAAATACAATGCTTGTATTTTTATAGATAAATTAAATTAAAATTAGGACTCTATTAATGTGCAAATTAATATCAAATAGCTACAAGTTAAAAAAGATGGGACAAATAAAAGTGAGTGCACTCTAGCCATTTGAAGTGGCCACACAAACTTCCATGATTGTACACTAAAGTTTTATTTTACCCTAGTTTATATTAATGGGTAAGATTAATCTAATTAAGATATAATTTTGAAATGTAATTAGAATCAATAGATATGGCATTCAAGCATATATATGAATGTAAAAGACTAAGATTGATTCTTCTAATTTGACAAGGGTATGTGTTAAATATGGAAAGTACTAAAGATATCAATATACTTAGCTTTTCTAGTTGATGTCTAATCGTGACTATACTCTGGAAGTAAAAATCAAGAATAAGCAGGCCTACAATTCTTTCAATTTTAGGACTGATTCATTATCTGAACTGGTTCAATTTTGCATGAATCATGTCAATATTATTGATTGATACTAACTTGATAATTGATGCTGACTAACATATAAGTATGTCACAGTGATTATACAATTGTTTGCTTCTATCTTCATTTTCTCTATGTTTGTGATCCTAAACCATGATGATGCATGCACATCTAGAAATGAGGCACCTTTGCCTTGAAACCCTAAATGTACTTGTGAGGGCTATAAAACTCAAAAATGGGGGAAAGTTTAATGTGTTCAGCTGGCCCCAATCACCCGCATTTGATGACTGACTACTTCCTACGTATCT